>OY292521.1:15151433-15331415 GCA_958496365.1 Subacronicta megacephala
ACGTGCGTCAGACTGTCCATGACGCCACCCACGTGATTAATAATCTGTCACACAGATTGGCAACACTCTGTTTAACAACGACCACATACTGGCCAAATACGGAACAAAGATTCCGTTCTCTCACCAGTATGCTAAAACAAAATATTTGAATTAATCCAGGCTGTGGTACTCGACGTAATGTATTCAGGAGACTTGTTCGTGCCTACGTGTTGAGAGTTCCCAAAGTAATGTAGAGGGAATCGTAAATTTTGTCGCAGATGTGAACTTATTCAGAACCAGTTTTTCCCTCAGGATTTGGACGAGATTAGATCTATAAGCAATTATATATACTTACGTATAACGAGTTTATGTCCAGTTTGTGATTTTCTTTTTTTGCCACTAAACTAATTTGTGAATATGAGTTATTTTCGTCCATAGATTGGTAAGTAATATTATAATATTTTTAATAGCTTGACTACACCGCCTTCTGCTGTATCGGATAGATTAACCAAATATGTATTACGGGTGACATGTGACACATTCGGATCGGTAGTACCTATTTGTTGATCAGCAAGACCGAGCCAAAGTGATTTCTTTTCCACTTTTAGATCGGATAATGTGTAATTTACGTGCGTTACATTTATCTACATAATATTTGATTTACCGCCAACCCATACAAGTGTGGAGCACGCCTTAGAGGGCTTGATCTCAAAGGGATATAAATTTGCAACCCCGCACTAGGTCAGCGTAATGGTAATAACTATTATTATTAAATATAATTCCCAATTATTTTATTACAACTAGTAATCTCAATGAAGAAATTTTATCTGAATCAGTATTTAAAATTTTATTCGATTACTTTATTATAATTTTCGATAATTCGATTACAAATCGAAATAACACAAATTGTTAAACGAATCATTACAGTTTTTTTGTTTATTTATAAAAATTGCCCATTTCTAATCATTTTACTAAATTTTAATACTTATGGATATTTGAACAATACGATTCAAGGGCAAGAAACATAAGTTTATTAAATTGGTATATTTTTGGGGTCAATTTAATGGGAGGATTCATCAACCAGATGCTTCAAACCTTAAGGTGTGTTCACGATTCTAAGTTAGGTAGTTCCTCCCTTAAAAATCATGTCACATGAAACTTATCCCCCTTTTTAAATTATCCCCCCATTTGTAAGACTAAATAAAAATGTCATTAGTTGGTGAAAATTAATGAATAATTAATTGTGGATTAGCTGCAAAAGTTACCAGGAATTTACATAATGGATTCGAAAATATACACGACAGCACAACCCGTAGTTAATTACCGGCTTTAACAGTGAAAAATGTGAGGATATTTCTACACAAAGCGGAGCTCATTTAGAAGACGAGCGATTTCTACGTTAAAAATAATTTAGTCTCAATCTACTTTTGTATTTAAATAGTCCACGTTTTTAATCATTTTCAAATATGTCTAAAACTAAAGCTAGAAGTCGACCGACGTGATAATCTTAAGGTTGTGTGAAAGGTATAAATTGACTCATAAGTTTAGTGGTCCCAAGCGCTACTAGTACGCTACTAGATAATCCTATTTCGATTCCCAGGTTGATAAAACGTTTCAACCGTCAAAATACTTCACAAGTCCAAAATATAGAGTGTTAATCATTGTTTTGACAAGTCCAGTGTACCCAACAGTAACAAATGTACAAAGGCCATATACGTTTGATAAGTTGGGCATATAATTTGTTGCACCGAGCTAATTAACTCGAGTACTGAATACGTGCTGGGTGCGGTTATCCGTAGTGAACCATTGATGTAATAAACGCATACATAAAATTTTAATAACAATGCGGTATTATGTATACCAGTATGAAACTGATCATTATAAAAAAAAAATCTTTTCAGTTTTACTGATATAAGTGTTGATTTTAAATTAAATTAAATTCTAGAGTAGGATTCACCACACACTCTCGAGGTTAAATAATAATATTTCTGATTAATCGAAATGAACTTGCCGCGGCCAGTCGGCGGATAGGTGACTATTCTATGTAGGTAAACAGACCCTTTCGTGCCTCGGACAGCACGTCAAGTAGTCGGTCCCATTGTCATACAAAGACCTACGACAATCGTTAGCGGTAGACAGAAGCCCGAAAAGCCTGGCCCGAAATGATATTGTTTATCATTACTGCCCTGAAATTGAGTTGCGGAGGTAGGCGATTCTTGTAAAAGCAGACCCCAGTTATTGAGAGAACGCTAGGACTTTATTAAGATTAGCAGCTAATTAGCAAATTTTTTGGTACTTTCCGCAATCACCATTAATTTATTAAAAGCTAATAATTCATATTTTCTGATGTACCTTAATTTTAACATTTTTTTACTATTATTATTGTAATTGTAATATTTTAATTGAGTTGTGTAATATCCTTGTGCAAGCTGTGGTCTCCTGTAAGTGAGGGAGTACACTTATAACATACCATTGTTTTCTCTTAGCCTTACGTCATTTCGTATATATCTTTCGTTGGAGATCTTAAATCAATAATTTAAAAAAAGCTTTTTTATATCTACTTAATCTACTTCCTAAGACTAAAACTAAGATTATGGCCTCCCTCCAGCCTGATGTTGAAGTTGTCGGTAGCTAGCTTGGCAGGGATGCAGGTAGTCTTGCACGGAGACAACTCCATGTGACGTAGTAGCTGATACGTCATCACTTTCAACTCGCAGAGTGCAAATCTTGAACCTGAGTATAATTTTGTAAAGATTTTTATTGAATTGTAAGAATAAATACTGCGTTTGTTTGGAAAGAGGTTAAGACATGAAAAATAAACCGCAACAAATTCTGTGGGAAGATAAGAGTGTGTGTACCATTTTAATGTTCCGCTCGAGAATCTATAAGTAGTCCGAAGCGCCACGTCAAGTTGATCACTATGCTTATAGGTCACTGAAAAAAGTATGTACTACTACTTACCAATGCAATTCCTGGGTCCAAATCCAAAGGGCATGTAAGCGAGAGGATGTATCTTGTGCTTATTTTCTTCAGAGAAGCGTTCAGGATCGAACTTCTCAGGGTTGGGGAAGTACTGAGGGTCGTGGTGGAAGGCGAAGGTCGGTATCATGACTCCTGAGCCTTTGCGCAACTGTGAAGCAAAGATTTTCTCAGTCTTCTCGTCGGCAAACCTATTTTTAAGATAAAAGGATATCTCACTCCTGGGTATAGGCCTCGTTCATTAGTAAGTCACGCTGGTCTCCTTGGACCTCACAAACGTTTTTTAACTTTCCCACCTTTACACCTCATGTGACGAAGATCCAAAACAATACCAACAATTATTAAAGAAAAATGAGTATTGGGAGAAGCCTTTGAACAGCAAAAAAAACTTACAATAAAGTCTTTTTCGGCGGTCGCATTTGGTTTTCCCATGTTGTAATCGTTTTGGCAAATTCTGTCCGTAGCTACAGCCGGTGGCCACCGTCTTAACAGCTCTGAAATTCAAAGGTATTTTCTATTTATTCAGGGTTAGCTTGTAACACTAACAGAAGAAAAAACAGACATCATCATCAACCAAAATAGGAATCTCACGCACCGCGAATTCGAATTCGATTGCATTGTTGATTTGTGTGGAGGATTGGAGGCACTTAATCAATACGGTAAATCTTTCTGATTCTCTATCAAAGAAAAAAGCCACAGACGTGGAACAGATTATGAGATAGAAATAAATAATTTGTTTATTATTTAAGTCAACTTATTATAAATTCCTCTTGTAGACCTCTCAAATATTTTTTTCTTAAGAGGATAGTATCCGCTTCGCGCCCCATACAAACGCAGTTTGGCCCTTGCTTGAATTTTAAACAATGAAAGTCATTGAAATTAATTAATTTTAACATTTTTTTACTATTATTATTGTAATTGTAATATTTTAATTGAGTTGTGTAATATCCTTGTGCAAGCTGTGGTCTCCTGTAAGTGAGGGAGTACACTTATAACATACCATTGTTTTCTCTTAGCCTTACGTCATTTCGTATATATCTTTCGTTGGAGATCTTAAATCAATAATTTAAAAAAAGCTTTTTTATATCTACTTAATCTACTTCCTAAGACTAAAACTAAGATTATGGCCTCCCTCCAGCCTGATGTTGAAGTTGTCGGTAGCTAGCTTGGCAGGGATGCAGGTAGTCTTGCACGGAGACAACTCCATGTGACGTAGTAGCTGATACGTCATCACTTTCAACTCGCAGAGTGCAAATCTTGAACCTGAGTATAATTTTGTAAAGATTTTTATTGAATTGTAAGAATAAATACTGCGTTTGTTTGGAAAGAGGTTAAGACATGAAAAATAAACCTCAACAAATTCTGTGGGAAGATAAGAGTGTGTGTACCATTTTAATGTTCCGCTCGAGAATCTATAAGTAGTCCGAAGCGCCACGTCAAGTTGATCACTATGCTTATAGGTCACTGAAAAAAGTATGTACTACTACTTACCAATGCAATTCCTGGGTCCAAATCCAAAGGGCATGTAAGCGAGAGGATGTATCTTGTGCTTATTTTCTTCAGAGAAGCGTTCAGGATCGAACTTCTCAGGGTTGGGGAAGTACTGAGGGTCGTGGTGGAAGGCGAAGGTCGGTATCATGACTCCTGAGCCTTTGCGCAACTGTGAAGCAAAGATTTTCTCAGTCTTCTCGTCGGCAAACCTATTTTTAAGATAAAAGGATATCTCACTCCTGGGTATAGGCCTCGTTCATTAGTAAGTCACGCTGGTCTCCTTGGACCTCACAAACGTTTTTTAACTTTCCCACCTTTACACCTCATGTGACGAAGATCCAAAACAATACCAACAATTATTAAAGAAAAATGAGTATTGGGAGAAGCCTTTGAACAGCAAAAAAAACTTACAATAAAGTCTTTTTCGGCGGTCGCATTTGGTTTTCCCATGTTGTAATCGTTTTGGCAAATTCTGTCCGTAGCTACAGCCGGTGGCCACCGTCTTAACAGCTCTGAAATTCAAAGGTATTTTCTATTTATTCAGGGTTAGCTTGTAACACTAACAGAAGAAAAAACAGACATCATCATCAACCAAAATAGGAATCTCACGCACCGCGAATTCGAATTCGATTGCATTGTTGATTTGTGTGGAGGATTGGAGGCACTTAATCAATACGGTAAATCTTTCTGATTCTCTATCAAAGAAAAAAGCCACAGACGTGGAACAGATTATGAGATAGAAATAAATAATTTGTTTATTATTTAAGTCAACTTATTATAAATTCCTCTTGTAGACCTCTCAAATATTTTTTTCTTAAGAGGATAGTATCCGCTTCGCGCCCCATACAAACGCAGTTTGGCCCTTGCTTGAATTTTAAACAATGAAAGTCATTGAAATTTTGCAGTAACAATCTTATCATTAATACACGTGTTTCTGTAATATACAATTTCATTTCAATATACGGTTAAAAAGTTACACGAGCTCAAAGATTGGCAATTTTCGTTGAAAAACGGCCCAACTTTATGCTAGTATTTCTCGACAATGTATCAATACAGAAACATTCTGATTCGAAGGAAACCCAGATAATATAGTGAATATTTTTTTACAAGATTTTTTTTTACATATTAGCAATATTATAGGAGTAATCTCCAAAATTCGGAACATACGAAATACGCGTGAAAATGTTGTTGTTTCTCCTCTCGGGCACGCGTTCGCATCGCGAGGGATAGAGACAGCGACAACTGTGCAACATTGTTGCGTTCGCGAGGGACACTCCTCTTAAATAAGAATTCTTGATCAGTTTCAATTTTATTATAATTAGTATCATATCTTACCTGAAACAACCATATCCATATACGTCATGTTCTGTATGGAGTTGAAGTCAAACTTTCCGCCATTTTTAACGTCATGTTCCCTAACCTCCTGCACGAGTCGGTCCTGAACATCGGGATTTACTGCGAGCTCGTAGAGCAGGAATGTCATGCTGGACGAGACAGACTCGAAACCAGCAACGAAGAACAGGAACGCTTGAGCAACCAGGTCATCATCCTCCCAAACTGCAAAATCCAACAATAGAAGTTGATTGAAGATATCTCGCATCATATTTGCATGGATATGGATGTCTTGTTTGATCCATGCAAATTGTCAAGGATTTCTCACGACCTTCGTAATCAATAAATAAAATATTGACAGTATACTAATATTGCCAATATACGTGTCGGTTGCTTAAAAGGCGAAGTATCTACAAGTAATGATGCCCTCAAAATCATCCTCACTCAGGTAAAAGGAATTATTCCTTAGTCTGTAAAGAATTGGCTAATATGATCGCAGCTATTAATTATATATTCTCTAATAACCTCTATTTTGTTGTTTCTGCCCAACTACAGATTCTGCCACCGTTGCGAATCCAGCAGCAGCATCATTGATCTTCACATCTTCGTGAGACAGCTTGCCTGGAAGGAAGCACAATGATATAATATAAACTTTTGCATCTTTTCCTGCTTTTGAGATGAATGAGATAACACAGTACACAGGTAACCTAGTGGGCACCTTTAACGCACATTTAAGTTCACAAGACGATGCAGCTTAGTTTTTATACCCATTCAACTCCTGTCGTGGTATGTGCTACACTACAATTGTCCTTAGTTTGATAATAAAGATAGCCAGACAGCAGATTGACCGCACATTCATACCTTTTTTGGCTTCCATGAGCAAGTGAATCATATCAGGTCTGATGATATTGCGTAACTCGCGGTCTTTCATCGTGTCCAACACCAAGGTCCTGAAGAAACTCTTGCTCTGTTCCGGGACCAAGTCCAATTTCATAAGCTGTAACATTGTACTTATGATTTTACTCAGGAGCATATTCCGGTGGCACCTACGATCAAGCGATGAAGTTGCAAGTCGCATTATCCATCCACAAAGTTAAGCTGCGTTTTCCGCAGTGTATGAATGAGTAACCATTCTTAGCACATCGATACTCCTCCGTGTCTCGATTGTTATGCGAAAACCTTTCAAAATATATTTATATTATTGTCACGGACATCATTTGTAGGTTACATACAACATATTCATAATATTAAAGAGATTCAATCAATTGATTATATCGATTAGGATACCAGAGACGGTAGTCGATCCATCTCATAGTAATTGAAATCGTCAGTTACTAATATAAGTTCACCTTAAAAAGCTTCGGCATATTAACAAGCAATAAAAACTTCATTATATGACGTAAACTGAAGTTAGTGGCTGCCTTGCCCATGGCGTAGAACTGATTGTCTTCTTCGGTGTGAGAATCCACCTTCAGGCCAAAGGCACAAGAGGCTATTACATCGTTGGAGTAGCGAGTAGTCAGGTCCTTGCAATCAATATCTATGTATCCATCTGAAAATAAGTATTATGGGGATGAGTGACGACAGTGATTCCTTTAGTTAAATTATCAATACTTACTTATAAGTCTAATTGTGGCTTTTTATTCCATTATTTCTCACAAATGCGCGTGGTAAAGACAAACAAATATCAGGTTAAGATAAGTGGGCAACAGCTTCCTCATAATGTATTTCCTAACAAAAAATTGCTGCGACCAACAATAAATTAGTCTGCCAACAGTCAATTCCCACAATTTTCTCGTTGACCGCCGACCGGTGACCCATGTTATTGTGGCGGTCATTGAGAGGCACACATCCGGTTATGGTCATTTACACAAACACTATACTAAGTAAATATATTTTGATGATTTTGTTGATAATAAAAAAGATATTGCATTTGTTGACTTTTATGGAATGAGTCCTGTGTTTAAACGAAGGGCAATGAATTTTTCATCTGAGTCCTAAAGGATGCTGAACAATATTTTGGAAACCTACCTTGCGAAGCTTCAATTCTCTTCTGGAGCGATCGTATCATCTGATTTCCGACTTCCACCATGAAAGGTATCATCAAGCGTATCTTGGAGCTGGTGAACGCTGGACTCAACGTGGAACGCATTTCTTTCCATTCTTGCCCTATGGGAGACTAAGATACTATTATACGTTTTGTTATTTATATATAGATTGCCTGTTTAAACATCTAATGTCCAAAAATTGCTCGTCTATTTTCCGAAATTGTATTATCAGCCGAAAAAGTATAAAACGCAAATTAAATACACAAAGTAATATACTTGCCTTTCAAAAAGATTAGACTCCTGCCAAATATTGAGTTAAACTCGAATGTGCGGTGGTCGAGGAAGTACTCAAAGTCTTTAATAGTGATCTTCTTCACCAGTTCAACATCCCGGATCATTACTGCCTCATTTATGAATTCGAATCTGCCCACAAATCTGAAATACAGTATTTAACTTTTAGTAATTTAAAAATCACCTTTTACACTACAGTAAAAACTTAACTACAGCACAGTCCAAACTATGCCAACAGGTAAAATCTTAAAATTTCTGACAAAAGATATCTATACTACCTATTAAGAAATCGTAGAGGACCCGTACCTGTACATTGAAAATATTTAAAAAATAACAAGTGATTTTAAGAATACTTATCTGTATGTGATCTCATCACTCATTATCTTATTATATTAAGAGGAGTGTCCCTCGCGGACGCAACAATGTTGCACAGTTGTCGCTGTCTCTATTCCTCGCGATGCGAACGCGTGCCCGAGAGGAGAAACAACAATACATTTGCAACATTTTCACGCGTATTTCTTATGTTCCGAATTTTGGAGATAACTCCTATAATATTGTTAATACGTAAAAAAAAATCTTGTAAAAATATATTCACTATATTATCTGGGTTTCTTTCGAATCAGAATGTTTCTGTATTGATACATTGTCGAGAAATACTAGCATAAATTTGGGCCGTTTTTCAACTAAAATTGCCAATCTTTGAGCTCGTGTAACTTTTTAACCGTATATTGAAATGAAATTGTATACTACAGGAACACGTATTTTAATGATAAGATTGTTACTGCAAAATTCCAAAGACTTTCATTTGTTAATATTCAAGATAAGACCAAACTACGTTTGTATGGAGCGCGGAGCGGATACTATCCTCTTAATTGTAGTAAAAACACACTCGTTAGAAAATAGTAGTTCCCTGATACGATAAGAATTTTAAAGTATATAGAACAATATTTAATTTTAAAACTTTACCTTTCTTCCGGGAAACTGTTGTACAAATTAAGGAGATCATAAGCGTAGTGATCGATTCGGAAAATAACCCTGGCCATATTGCCCAGTAGTGGGATGGGCTTGAAGTGCTTGATGCCATGTCGGTTAAACGTAGAGTAGAGCTGGCGGAGGTACAGTACCACCACAGCGACCACCACGACCACCCAAATTAGCAAGATTATCATGATCTGTAAAATAATAATAAGAATGAAGGGTGGGTGCTTCGGAATGTAAAAATGACGTTCAAAACTTAGTAGTCAATCTTGAATAAATGATTATATCTTTGACATTTATTGATTTAAATTAAGAACAAACAATATAACGGCGGGACAAACTAATAAATTGGATAGCTAGTTAACGTTTGTTAGATCAAGTGGTCTGTATTTTTGGTCATGGAATATCATTCAAGGTTAAATAAGATATATTCTTCTAGTGACGGAAGGTTAAGGCCAACTCAACAAGATAATTGAGCCAGGGTCCTGACAATTTACCAACGATCACTGCGTTTGCAATTGCGTGTCAAAAGATGGCGCTAGTAGTGTATGTAGGTTAGTAATCTTTTAGTGGTTTACAAATGAAGAATACAATTCGAACGAACAAAGTATTTTTTTTATCGTAATACTCGTAACTGTAGTTTTATCATTGACGGAGCAAAGCTACCACTACCTGCGACTACTTTTAAGGACAGTAATATAAGGTTAAAATTTGTAGGATAATTAATATACACTTATATAGTAAGTTTCCAACAAGATAAATATAATTTATTGTTTAACAATGTATGTGATTGTGGTGTACCTTCATGTCTTTGCTTACTATCGTAGTTCAATCACGTCTTGAACAGTAAGTGACATTAAGACAGAACAGTGACACTTAGGAGCATACTCTGTATGGTGGGAGACCTTACAAACATACTTTTTAATAATGGACAAAGTATACTCGGACTCGAAACAAATATTTGCTTATATGGGAATCGAACCGTGTATTATTAGGAAAGGAAGCTACCACCTTAACCTGTCAAGGAAAAATAATTAGCAGTCACAATAGAAAACGGATTGTTATAGCCCTCTGGAGGGTCATCCTTTTTCACTGATTTAAACCCGTCGGGATTCAGACGTGATAGTATGTTAAGAAATCTAACGTCTTTTAGATTTATAAAAATAAACAAACTACATTTTGGGGCGATAAAACTATCTAATACTTAAATATAAAAAAAATTTGGTATACACACTGAAAAAAAAAACAAAGTTTGAATAACTTACCTACTGGTACATATTATTATCCTGTTACAGGTCAACCACACCAAAATAAAAACACTGTTTATAAACAAAACACTGCGCAGTATCAACGTGTTGTTCGGTTCTCGTATAGATGAACTCTGAGTGCTAACTATAGGTTGTGATGATAAGCAACACATATACGTAGCTACTTTAATTATTTAGGTAATATATGGCTATACATAATATGCTCATCTACAGGCTTGCCATTGAGATTATGATTATGATTGAGCACCATAGTCCAATATAGGAGGAATCTCTCGGGTATCATTTCCTCACGATGATTTCCTTATTTAATTATTAAACCTTCAAAGATACAATTACGAGCGTTGCTAAATTATAGCGTTCAATCTCGTGACCTGTGACTTGTCAGTCCATTGGTGATCATTGGATCTTAGATTTGGTGTCATCTACTCATTTGCTGTCTGATTTGATCAACCACTAGGACTTAGTGCGGATTAGCACATGGCTTACTTAGTGCTTCAAATATAATCTCGGTACAATGTTTACGCATCAAAACACTGTTTGAAAGCAAGAAAATAACTACATAATGACCAAAATCGATATTTTAAACAACATGCAAAATTTAGGGACAATAAAAATTTCTACAACTGTATTAGATTTTATTTTCATTCATATTTATAATAAAATTAAAGATAACAATTATTAAATTATATTTTATTTCCATACAAATCACCTTTCAAATTAGAAGTTATATCACCATCTCGTACTACAGTGGTCTTAAATTATGATATTTTTTTTTAATAATAATAACTAATAAGTAGGTATCTCAATTATGAAACTGAAAATAATACTGAATATCACGTACAAAATATTAAAATAATAAATTTTAAACACTGCAGTATTTAATGTTAATATTGTAAGAAAAAAAAAACAAATAAAGCGTTACTACCTTAATAATATAAATTATACATAATATTTATAATATCTAAATAACACATAGTCATTTAATATTTCGTGTATAAGTCAGCATTGAAACTTTACCATTTTATGACACAATAATCAGTAATGCATTTTTTTTGCTGTCAATATTATTATCCTCGTATTATACCATAAACCCATAAACTTTGTCACTATTCTACTTCCTGGCTCTAAACCTGAGCCAGTGTCCGCCTTCGAGCCTGATGTTGAAGGTCTCCTTAGAGAGCCTGGCAGGTATGCATGTTCTCTCACAAGGAGAGAGCTCCATTCGCTGAAGGATCTGGTACGTCATAACCTTAACCTCGCAGAGAGCAAATCTTGACCCTAAAATAATTAATGATTCAGTTTTAATGAAATCATTGAACGAATGCAAGAATAAGTTTATAACAAAGGAAGATTCAGACTCTCTGAATAATTAAAAAATATATATTATTAAAATAAAATGAGATTTTTTTGCCAGACTGCCTCACCAATTAATTTGAGGACACAGACAGACCAATGGACTGAATGTCAAGACACAAAGATGCTGTAGATAAAGGGAATGCTGTATGATTTTCCGCAGGTTTGGCAATCTACATACACGTTAGAATATAATTTCAACATGCTGCTTACTATCACATGGATATCAGATACTTATTATCATATTAAATTAACATAACTAGTGCAGAAAAAGAAATAATAGATAATGTGGAAAGGATTAACACTTTATGATGTACTCACCTATGCAATTCCTTGGTCCAACACCGAAGGGCATGTAGGCAAACATATTGATTTTATGCTTGTTCTCTTCAGAGAAGCGCTCTGGATCGAACTTTTCTGGGTTGGGGAAAAACTGAGGGTCGCGGTGAAAAGCAAATGCTGGTATTCCGACACCTGCTCCTTTGCGCAACTGAAACATTTTTTTTTTTTCAAATTTTCTTTGGACTACTGAATACATCGTCAATGTGAAAATTTTGTATCAAAAACTAGGCCGCATCTTGCTAGAGTCATGGCTCGACTGGTAATGTAAATGTAAATTCCAAGACATTAAAACACATCAACAGTGCCAAGAAATCATAGAGCATTTTTTTAATAATCAGACAACTTATCCGATGGATAAATTTTATTTGAAATTATGACAGTTTTTGTACAGAAAATCAAAACGTCAAATGTATTCATCTGATTTAACTTATCCTACGAATTAAAAATTTGCCGTCAATAATATGATTTTGGCTAGGAATGGCGTAAATTAAAAGCATTTAATATAACTTACGATAAAATCTTTTTCAGCTTTCTCATTTGGTTTCCCCAAATTGTAATCTTTAGTGCAAATTCTGTCCAGAGCAATAGCAGGTGGCCATAGACGTAGGAGCTCTGTAAAACAAAATTGATATGACAAATCTTGAAAAGATCCACAAGCAACGGAGCAACAGATTTTTTGAAATTTAAAAAACCTCCAAGTGACAGGTTCGCTTTCTAATTGAAATTTTTTAACAGTCCTACCTGACACAACCATGTCCATATACGTCATATTCTGTATGGAATTGTAGTCAAAATTTCCACCGTTTTTAGCATCATTTTCTTTAATCTCCTGTGCCAGGCGCTCCTGGACATCAGGGTTTATTGCCAGTTCATACAGCAGGAACGACATGGCAGATGAGACGGTCTCAAAGCCGGCAATGAAGAACAGCACCGCTTGAGCAATTAGATCATCATCGGTCCACACTTCAAAACAAAATTGAATTATGATTAGAAAAGTGTTTTTAAATATTTATGACTTAATATAGAAGATAAAAATATCTTAAAAGCTTGTATCTGAGAATAATTTAGTTTTTTGTAGGAATTCTGTATCAGAGGACATGGACAAACAACATTATAAGTAGTTTTTTTAACCAGCACTAACATATCTGTTACCTCAACCACAAGCCAAGATTAGTTTTTGTCACACATTGTGATTGCGTGAAGTAGGTAGAATCAATGATAATTTAGTTATGCTACAAGTAATTCAACACCACGTAAATGTTTGTTATTTGTTGTTAAAATACTGGTGTGTATTAAAAAATCCGGCTTACCTTGAGATTTTACAAAGGCTATTTTTTATTATTATTCGGTTTCGGTCCGATGATTTCATTTTAAATATTTTGTAGCCGGTCCCAGTAACCGGTACATAGCTTGTTTATATTTTTTGTGAAAAAGATTAAGGCTCATGATCGTCTTCTTCAGAAATGATCAATTTGATATTGCTCATTAGACTGATAGTATTTTAAAAATAAACATAATATGTAGCATTGATTCTTATTTCTACAAAACTCATAAGTACCTCTATTAATTTCTTTCTGTCCAACTGAAGATTCTTCTACTGTCGCGAAACCGGCAGTCGTGTCATTGGATTTAATATCTTCGTGAGTCAGTTTACCTGGAAGCAGATTTGTAACAATTGATGAAGACGTCCCAGAATAAAATATTATGTGTTATTATTTAAAGGAGTTTCATTTGTTGGTTTTAGTAATTAAACTTTTTTCCAAATAGTTTTATACCTTTCTTGGCTTCCATAAGCAGGTGAATCATATCAGGTCTAATGATATGGCGCATCTCGCGATCCTTCATGGTGTCTAAAACCAAGTTTCTAAAGAATTTTTTTGTGATATCCGACATAAAATCCAATTTGAAGAACTGAAAAATAAATGACATAACTAGATTAATTTTTAGGTTTTCTCTTTTTTAATTTTTAATTTTTTACATCGCCATCCCTTTAAACATGTGTAATCAAAAAACTACACATTCCTTTGAAACAAAACATTAAAAACAAGTATTCTATTTAATTTTGCAATAACATTATAGTACAATTTTATGTAGAGTTATATGAACGTCAACAATAATTTGATTGCACGTCTCGTCTCGTCCATCCGTTACTAATCCAACCGTGACCTTGGAGCCACGTGATTCTATCATTGTCTTTCAACTCATCAGCCGTGTCACTTACTGTATCCATTTACATGATAATTTAATTAGATAAATACAATTCAATACATTCAATCGAACTCTGTGGCGTTCACTTAAAGAGGCCTACGTCCAGCAGTGGACGAATACTGGCTGATGATGATGATGATGATGATGATGATACAATTTCGTTTATTATGTGTGTAGTCATTCACAATTTTTTTAAACTCAATAACTAGCAACTAGTGTCTTGAGTTCAATTCTCAAACATTGTCCTATTTTGCAACCTTTATTTTAACAAACCTTATTCAATAAGTTCTACAAACATTCGTATAGTTTTACACAAACGTGATTTCACATCAAATTCAGCTTAATTAACATTGATACGGATGTACGAGTACCTACCTATTTCATTCATATTAACCCTCAAAAAGTGTCTAAGGTTAAAAATGACAAGTGCAACTACCTCAACGTTATAAAGTTTAACTTACTTTAGCAAGTTTCGGTGCATTAAGAAGAATGAAGAAAATCAACATTTCCCGAAAATTGAAGGTCGAAGACTTCTTGCCCATGGCGTAGAACTGGTTTTCTGCATCATTGTGGGAGTCCACCTTCAAGCCGAAGGCGCAAGAGGCTATGACGTCGTTGGCGTAACGTGTCGTCAGGTCCTTGCAGTCCACATCTATATAATTGTCTGTGGAATAGTATTTAAGATTTAATTAGGCTCCAAATAAAAAAAAACTAAAAACCCTAATGGTGATACTTTGATGTCGGTATATCATGCCAGTTTTTCTGTATACCTATTTAATAATTTGCATCTAAAGTTTAATAGTTGTTTTAATTGCAAATACCTTAATATACATAATCATAAGGATATTTTTTTAAGATAAGTTTTTACTATCAGCAACACTATCAAAACTCATATATCGTTAAAAATAAACTCACTTTCAGATTCCTCTAATTTCTTATTAAGTGATCTTATCATGTGATCACCAACCTCTACCATGAAAGGTACCATCACACGTATCTTGGAACTTGTGAACGCTGGGCTCAATGTGGAACGCATGTCCTTCCATTCTTGACCTGATTAACAATATGAAATACATTTGAATATGCAACAATAGTTTTGGAGTCTCGAAAGCTATGAGTATAGACATAAACATTATTGAAAAAAAAAAGCTAAATTGAATACAAAATATTTGAAAGCTTAATACAGTTCCTTTTGTAGTCTCTACATACCTTGCAATGAGAACAAGTTCCTTGAGAAAAAAGAATCACTAGCGTTAAAGATGGAGCGGTGATCGAGGAAGTGATCGAAGTCTTTGACGGTGATTCTCTTCACCAGCTCGATGTCGCGGATCAGCACCATCTCGTTGATGAACTCGAACCTGCCTACGAACCTGACGAACAAAATATTTTAGGAAAACTTAATAAACTTGTACCATTTCATGAAGTTAACTATATGTTATCTAGCTGGTTATTGGTAACTGAGTAGTTTAAAAAAAAGAACTTACTTTTTTTTATTTTATCTAAAACTGTGTTGTGTACCGATTATAACGATTTATGTTAGTTTAGGTTTTGGTTGGGTTGGTGTTTGATCATGGACTTCGAGCAGGTACACGCCAGTCTATACTAAATTATCTTCTTCATAAAGAGTTTCGTGAGCGACAATCGCTAGCATAGGTACGAGGTAGGTTCCTAATTTTTTTTGTGATATGGAAAATCTATTTCCTTGGATATCCGCTGAAGACACTATAAGTACGGGTTTATGTTATGTAAATGGAAAAACTATTTCCTTGGATGACCGCTGAAGACATTATAAGTACGGGTTACTATTTCTTTATAATAGCAAAGATACCGATATCGACAATTCTGCCAATCAATCGCCTTCAATAGCCTCCATACAAAATATTTCATAGATCAGCTAGTGAATTTCACTCACTAAACTCTTTACAGGTTCCATTTTTATTAATTAAAGTAGTTACCTTTCTTCGGGGAAACTGTTGTAGAGTTTTGTTAAGTTGTCAGCGAAATGTTCTTTACGAAGCATCAGCTTGGTCATATTCCCCATCAAAGGGACTGGCTTGAAGTGCTTGACACCGTACCGACCAAACCTCGAGTAGATTTGGCGGAGGTATATCACCACTACGGCGATAAGGACCGCCACCCACACGAGAACGAGAATCATTATCTGGAATAAATAAATTTATATTTATGTATATTATTATATTTTTGTCATCTATTCGGCAGTTATTTAAAAAACCACGAAAATCACAAACATATCGGGATTATGGTTACAATACATATAACATACAAACAAAATAGGTACCTATATAAAGATATAATGATAAAACTCTTGTATTTAATGCCTCTTAATTCGAATAATTACTGGTTTACGGAAACCGGATTTTGAAGGGTTAGAACCAGATGTATTTACTCTATACTTACTATAAAATATTAAAGCAGGTGTCCCATTTTTATGGACACTGTATTTTATAACATCCCATCACGCCTGTATTCCCCGAAGGATAACGCAGAGGTATACTAATGTACACCCACATTTCGCATGTTTAGGTCCCATGTAATAGGGGGTCCGTCTATTGCCATTAGCCGGGCACAAATCCAGACTCCGAGAACGAGAACAGAATACTGAGAATTTCATAGAATTATTATATTGGGGTTTATAATAATTATAACAATCTTTATAACGCTACGACATTCTTCTATGACGTTTTCTTTCTGAACGATCGGTTTTAGCGCCACCGGTTGTGGACTCGATCCCCGCACAAAACAAATATTTATATTACCTACACCGGAAAGTGGTGCTCGGTCTGGGTGTCTACGTAAGTCAAATCCAATAAGTTATCAATCATAAATTCATCAAAACCATAAAAATAAGTAATAAACAATGTTCTTGCGCGAAACTAAAGTAAGACACTTTCGTTTCGGGAACGTAATGATTCCGATATCAGTATGTTATATCAATATAAAACGAATGTTTAACTTCGTCGGTTTTATCTCATTTGTTTTGCCTTTGAACTTTTCGATAGGATTTATTCATTCAGATTCATCTAAATATTTAATTGTTTACTTCGATAGGAATAAGTGCTAAGTACGGATTTGATAATTACATAAAATTCTTATTTAAAACGAAATAAAAATCGATCAAAAAATCCCTACTTCCCTACTAATATTATAAATGCAAAAGTAACTCTGTCTGTCTGTCTTTCTGTCTGTCTGTCTGTCTGTTACGCTTTCACGCCTAAACCACTCAACCGATTTTGATGAAATTTGGTACTGGGATAGACTAAAGCTTGAGAAAGTACATAGGCTACCTTTTATTGCAAAAAATAGTTTTGAAGGGGTTGAAATAGGGGGTGAAAGTTTGTATGGGAGTTCGTCATTTTTCAAGATAAAACCATGAAACTTTATATTAAGGCACTTGATAAGAAATAAATAAATATTTGTTTTAGCGTTTTTGAAATTTCGACCTGTGTGGGGATGAAATAGGGGATGAAAGTTCAAATCAAATCAAATCAAATGTTTTTATTTCAAATAAGCTTTTACAAGCGTTTAAGAAACGTTATTGACTCTAGTTGCACGGTTCCGAAAAGTTGATCCTATGGAGAAGAATCCGGCAAGAAACTCCATGGACACTCTTTTAAAATAAATATTTTACATCATTCACATATGTATTGGTATACAGGTACATTATGGCGATAACAGAATGTGAAGACATTGGAGGTTTATTATTTTGGAGTTCGTTTAGAAGTCCGAACATACTTAGTCATGCTATCAAGTTTAACCCCGGAACCGATTTTGATGAAATTTGGAACAAAAATATACTAGACCTTGGGAAAGAATATAAGCTACGTTTTGTTGTAAAAAAGGGGTTGAAATAAGGGATGAAAATTTGTATGGGAGTTTGTCATTGTTGAAGATGAAACGATGAAACTTCGAATTTAGGCACTTCATAAGAACTAAATAAATAAATAAATATTTGATATTTCAAACTGTGTGGGGATCAAATAGGGGATGAAAGTCCGTTTGGATTTTGATGATTATTTTGATATGGAATTTTTGAAATTTCAAACTGTGTGAGGATGAAATAGGGGATGAAAGACCGTTTGGATTTTGACGAAATTTGGTACAAAAATAGACTAGACCTTGGGGCTTTTGTAGGCAAAGGCAAATTTTGTAGTCTACTCGAGCAAAGAAGCGGACGCAAAGATATGTAAGGGTAATTTCAAATTTCCCGCCAGAATTAGACAAAAAGTAAACAGTAAAAATCGTGTTGTCCACGCGGGCGAAGCTGCGGGCGGAAAGCTAGCAAACAATAATTGCAACAAGATAATGTGTATTAGTTTGGGATTCGACATAATTATTTAGGTATTTAATAAACATAGGTAATTATTATTGTTTTGTTTACAGTTTCAAATTGATAACAAATACAGAAATATAAATCTTTAGCTTTTACTTGTAAAAGTAGGTATAATAATTACTTACTGTGTTTCATATCCTATATAGTAATCAAAGAGTCAATGACACTTGAAAATCAAGATTGATTATTTTGAGATGATAAATCTTGATATACTCGTTATCTCAATAGACGTAAAACACCTTATTCAGGTCATAATAACGACATTAAATGCTTTATAAAAGGCTCTGATGTTTTTTGTTTGATGAAAAATATATGCACATAATTATACACACAAAAGAAATAAACAGTAATGAGATCAATGTCAAAATAACTTACAATTTGTTCACTACACTATTATGAATATATACGCTACAGTTACAAAATACTGCGCAATACTAAAACTTGTTTTATTACGTACGTGGCGCTTGAAGCGCGGGCGAATTGTATCTGAGCTTACCGCGAACGAGTTTATACTAATTATTATGTTATCTGTACAGGGGACTGCAGGATTCACCAGTCATACATAGGATACTCCTAAATGTAAATTGTGTCAATGCCTTTTAAATAGGTATTTTTTTTGCAAAGGTAGCAGTACTAGCAGTTTTCAACGATTTCCCTCTCATCCCAAAGTATGTCAATTCCAGTGCCGCCTATCGAGGCCAACTGTAGCTTAAAACCATACAAATAACCCCATAAGTAAAAGAAAACTTCAAAATTGGTCAAGTGACTTACGAGAAGAATTACAAACAAACACAAACCATTTCCTATAAATAACGATCATGCAATATCGTCTTAAGACGTGGATATTCATAATAAAGATAAATATTGATACTTACAAAAAAGTAAGGTACCTCTAATAATTGAATAGGAATAAAAAAATAAACTTACAAGGGTAGTGCCGGTCATTGTCATTGTCGAAGAGGCACAATTATCTTTATTGCAGTCCGTCACCAGTGTGTCAGCTGACCTTGTTGACGAATAGTCGGCTATCGAAGAGGTCAATGGTTTTTCTCATATTCGAGTAGTTTAGTCATATTTAGGCAACTATAAACATTAATTCAGCGAAGTGCGTAAGGGCCCGGGGGCATAATAGAATCAATTTTGCAGTGTTGTTACTGGAAGGGTTAATATATTTAAATACTAGCTTTTTCCCGCGACTTCGTCCGCGTGGAATAGATTGTCCCCAATCCTGTGGGAATTTCCCAAAATATCGTTATAAATTTAAGCCTATATGTTATTCTGATGTCTAAACAATAATACTGTAAAGTTTCATCAAAATCAGTTCTGTAGTTTTTACGTGGAAGAGTAACAAACATCCATACATCCTCACAAACTTTCACATTTATAATATTAGTAGGATAGGATAGTAGGAAGTAGGATATATGGATACTAAAATAACACTAGGACAAAAATCATGTGTGTCTTGCATGCCTGCTGCCAAAGAAAGTGGATATACATTACATTTATTTCAATAAATATGTTCATAATACTTTGTAAATTTTTAACCAGACTCTTTCTTTTAAAATTCATACATTATGGGAGAAAATATGCGAGTATTATTACATTGTAGATCAATATAAGAAAAAGCCTTTTCGAGGAAAAGCCATAGCAGCTCCAATCATCGTGTAGATGAACTATTTTTTTTTAGGGAGTTCAGCTATCTGATGAATGATGATACAATTAAATATGATATGATCAGAAACTTCCGATGTTACGGTCAGTGCCTATGGCTTTTTTTCATGATCAATTTATAGTGTATTTGAAAGCATATTTATAATAATAGTAGATAATAACCTAAAATAGTACATACATAATAATATTAAATAAATATATCACGTTTTTAAGTGATGCGAAATCGAATGGTACTTCATTTTTATTTAAATAAATTGATTATTAAGCGACTAGCGACTCGTAATGCCAGAATCAATACGTAGTGCAATAACCCGACTTCTTTGATAAGATATACATAAGTATTATGTCTTTATAAAAATATTTTTTTAAATCACTTGTTACTGTTTTGGCGACAGATAAAGCTTTGTCAATTAAGTGTCCTGCTGTTTCTACACGAGTTAAACAATAATGAACATATACAACACAAAAATATGACGACGCTTGGATTAAAGTACTCTACTTATATTGAACGAAAAAGCACAATATTTAGTTATTATTTATTCTATATAGAGGTCAGGGGTTTTTAAAATTTTAATATAATTTTTATTTCATGCTTTTAAAACTTATATTTTAAATGACATGACCTGTGGACTGCCAAGTCAAAGGTCTCGAGTTCGATTCTAAGGCACGCACCTCTGACTTTTCGAAGTCATGTGCGTATTAATACATAATTAATTAATTATCACGCGAAACCTGCATGCTTGAGCGATTTTCTTGACGGCGTATGAAGTCTGCCACCCCACAGTAGGCTAGCGTGGTGGACTAAAGCCTAAACCCTCTCTTCTGAGAGGAGACCCAAGCCCAGCAGTGTGACAACATGGGTTAGTAGGACACTTATATTACCTACTGGTAGATACGCCACTATCGACTGTATCCCCACATTAACGCAAACATTTTAAACACCAGGCAGTTGCCGTTCACCGTCTAGAAGTTTCTGGTGAGTTGGGTATCCTTCAAGATCCTGGTGATGCCTCATCAGGTCAAGGTTATCATACTTTTTTAATATAATTGACAAGTTCAGGATTTCAAATTTCGATGATACCTTTGTGGAATTTGTTTTAAATATATCTTTGTCAACTATAAAATAAGTGATTATGAAATAATAAAAGATATTAAACAAAACTAAGAACACTCGCATTTAGGACGCCTTCCAAATAAGAAACTGAATTAAAATCGGTTCATTGATTAAGGAGCTATGATGCCGCATACAGACACACAAATACACGTGGGTAGGGGGTTAACAATTTCACTTTGAAGACATCTTCATGATATCCACCAGCTTGTTTCAAGACAGTGTAAGCACCAGTTCCAGCCTTTTAAAGCCTAAGTCTGTTCATTTTCATCAAAATCATACATACGTGTATAGAAAATATCCTATGTACAATATCACATAGGAATAATTATAATTAAATCTCTCTTTTGATTAGAAAGGGTGAGCTGCTCGGTTAAAGTTTTGACGTCAGTTACACTTATAGACCTTGGAGATATCATGCCCTACTTGAAATTGATTTATACACTCGTATTTAAGTGTAATTCACTGGACTGATAATATCCTAATGTATTTGTTCTATACAAAGGATTATTAAGTATACTTCAATATAAAATTAAATGTTATACTTAAATACATAATTTATGATAAAACCATTTTTGTTTTGTCACTACCAATGGTAGCAGCGTTAGTCCAATTCGTATGCGTAGGTAGTTATAAGGAAAAGTTTTTTGCTACGAAAAATAGACCCAAATGAGCTCTGCTAACATTCTTATCAAAATTATGAATCTGTTGATGTTATCGTTGCTTATATTTTTTTTTGTCATAGGTAAACAAAAATCACCAACATATTGCGTTATAATTATTTAAGTATAATTAATTCATACTGGTTTCTAACACTTACGCGAATATTACACATTGAAATGAAACTACTTTTTACGGATTTTATCGCGTTATATTGATATTTTTAAATTCCCGACGTTTCGGATCCTTTACAGCATCCATGGTCACGGGTGGACTGAGGTGTTGGTCGTCCTAATGTCAAAATTATCAACAGCTACCCTACATTTTGTTGATTATTATTTATACACTATTACACTGTGTATCGAAAGAAAACCCATACAGACAAATACTTAAATGGTGAATCACACCACCACCCAACACAGTTATCTACCGTCGGTAAATCATTGTTTCAGAGAGCGCGTGGGATCTGTGATGAGCAACACCTGGATGCAGAGCTTCAACATGTCAAGCAAGTACTGCACGACAACAAGCTCCAAATACCGAAACCTCATCACAGAAACTTACTTCAAGCCGCTGAAGAAGATTAGTCAGTTCCTACCACCTGTCAAGTGCCACATACCTCTACAAGATGCAGGAGTATACAAGCTTGATTGTGATTGCGGTCTCTCATACATAGGCCAAACTAAAAGAAGCATAGGGACCCGCGTAAAAGAACACATCGCCGATGTCAAACACCGCCGTTCCGGGAAGTCAGCAGTTTGTGAACATACACTTGACAAGACCCGGCACTACATCAGATTTGATAAACCACAAGTCCTTGCAAAAGAAAACCGATTCCTACCTAGGATGATTCGCGAGGCTATTGAAATTAAAAAACATCCAAATTTCAATAGAGAAGATGGCTGGGTCTTACCATCTGCTTGGAACCCCATCATAGATTCCATTAAAACTAAGCACAAGACTGCGAGACCTAAGGATACGGTGAGCTCATTCTGCGTGACCGGCATAAATAATAATCAACAAAATGTAGGGTAGCTGTTGATAATTTTGACATTAGGACGACCAACACCTCAGTCCACCCGTGACCATGGATGCTGTAAAGGATCCGAAACGTCGGGAATTTAAAAATATCAATATAACGCGATAAAATCCGTAAAAAGTAGTTTCATTTCAATGTATAATTAATTCAATTCAAACTTGCAAAGCTTACAAAGCAAACCATCAGGCCTGTATTTCACGAAGGGTTAGGCAAAGCTGTTCTAATGTGCACCCACATTTCGTGAGTATGTTTAGGTCCCATGTAATGGGGGGCGAGCCTATTGCCATTCACCGAGCATAATATCCAAACTTCGAGCTGCTGAATCATCAATCTGAACTCAGGACCTCTAACGTAGCAGTCGCACTTAGGACTAAAAAAAAGGAGGCAGTTCATGTACCTACATATAATCCACGATCCACATTGTTTTATGTCTTTGTTTTTTTTTTCATTACATTCTGAGTCTAAAAAGCCACAAGTTCAGGTATCCTTGTAGGTATAGTATATTTGCACGGAAACATATTTATGATCGCAAAAAGAGAAATCAGTTAAGTTTCCAAGAAACTTTCTTATTGATGTGATGTGGGTAATGTTCTGTTAATCTCTGAGGTTTCCTTCTATTATTTTGATTTTTGCATCATCATTGCATTTACCTTGCGTCATTTACCTGCAAACCTGTTTGTGAATGAGGCTGATGCAACTGTACAATGCACCGGAATTTGAACCCAACTTAATAACTTTTAGGTCTTATCTACTTTGGCTAAAAAATATATGAAGTCTAGTGGTCATCCACGATCACAAAGTGTGTTCACCTTTAAAGTATTTATCTTCATTGAGTACCTTTACCATCGGGTTGTACTTTAGAACATAATTTTGCATAAGTATGGAACATGTTATCTCAGATCAAATAAAAAGTAAAGATGGAACTTTGCGTATGTATTAGTTTACTACGCCTTATCTTGTCAGTCGAGCTGTCGAAAGCTCGGTCTCGGCTCATAGTTTCGGTATACGTGTGTGCGTGTAATTGTGTGTTGTAGACGGCATGGCGTAGTTTTAGCCGGCCTCACTTTTTTGTTCGCAAACTTCCATCTTTACTTTTTATTTGATCTGAGCATGTTATGTTTTCGTGAAAATATATGGCATCTGCATTATTTTTTTCCGTACCTTTTGATATTGATAAAGTTATTATATTATATATAAGTTATTTTTAAACAGAAGATAAATTTAATGTGGAAGGTCCTGTGGCCTGTGGATAAGATCAATAGATCTGCAAGGTCAAGTAGCGGTTGCCGCGGTCCGTGTGTAGATGGGTGATTAATTGACCATTCTTAACACATTAAAATCCTGACTGACTCCAAGGCACGGTAGTGCCTTGGAGTCAGTACCGGTTGGCATACGAACATTACCTACACCTATGACAATCGTTAATGGTACTCAGAAGCCCAAAAAGTCTGACAACTAGGATATCGGTATCGCTCAAAAATTGGATTGCAGAGTTCTAATGGATTTCGTTTCCTGGAAAAAAAAATATATTCAGCTGCATTTGTATAGACAGGAAGCCAACCCCTACATAGTTAAGAAAATACTAGGATTAAGTATATACTTATATTGTTTATGTAATATAGGTTACCATATTCAACGTTTGATAAAAATAAACATAATAAAATGAAAACAGCAAAAATACAACAAATTATTTTTAAATAAAATTACTTACTATCTGATATAATAACGGTTTTTACAAACATTATATTAAGAGAAGACTATTAACACTAAGGATTGGTAAGATAGTTTTCTGAAACGATCTAAGCATTTTTTTGGGAAAATCGAGATCCAGGTTGGTAACATCGCGGGACATAGGTAGCTAGTCTACCTCTACAATAAAATTATCGTGTTAGGTAGCTGTGACTTACACAAACCGACGAATACAAACTTTGAATTTACATTTATTACTGATATTTAATTCTGTTATTGTTTTGTCTTTGATTTTTTATACAAAAACCTAAAGTACAGATAGTGCGGTATCTATGCGAATGTGTCTGTTGGTTTTTGAATAATTTCAATGACTTAGTCATAAGTAAGTAGGCAGTTTATTTGTTATGACTTAGTCATATACCTATGTCATATTATTACGTACGACTAACAATAAATTAGTATTCGAATTTCTTGAGATTTAATGTTCTTCTTAAAATAAATATACATTCCTGTAATTCATTTTGACCGCAAAAATACTGCTCTACAAATAAATACCCGATTAATTAAATTCCTTTTTCCTATGTGGACATCCTAATGGATACTCCTCGCTGTAGGAGGGTTATGTTGGACTTCTAACGACTTGCTCAACACGATAGCCGTTCTCGCGCATTAAGAATCTCCCTCTTAATGCGCGAGAACGGCTTTGCTTTGCTTTGGAAATATGGTCTTAGATAGCTTGCTAGTTTGGTTTTAATTCATATACAGGACTAGGACCTCACACAGTGTGAAACAAATCTCCATATATGCTTAAAACTCGGGAAAACCTTCGTAAAGGTTGGTTGCCACGAAAAAGGTTAAGGTTGGAAATATACACCAAAAATTATATCGATGGATATCGATAATATAGTCCTTTGTCTATCGGGGCGGAGTGGCGGAGTGTCACACATTGATTTGTCCCACCGTGTAAATCAAACACTGCTGTAGGTAAAAACCTTAAACGCTACAACAAACATTAAGTAGGTATGTTTCATAAGAACCATTAGAAATAAAGAAGTTTGGACAAAAAAGGGCTTCTTTCCTAGTACCTACATAATACAAACTGAAAGGTAAAGTTTAACTTGCAGTTTATTTTATATATAAAACGTAATACCGCGAGTAACAGCTAGTCATTTAACCCCAGCAATATTTCTGTAATCAGTAATCGTGGGCACGACATATTAACTAGTGATTTGCAGCAGAGCAATAAACAGGGTCCCTCAGTCACGCCGAAGCTGTACAGACGACTGTGTGGGTTGATCCGAAATCAATCAGTCAATTAAAGAATTGGTGTTCTACAAACATTTCATTTAATTATACAGGTTAGTAATTGTGTGAAATAATTTAAGCACCTAATTCGTCTTTTTCAACAAATAATTTAAATAACATTCACTGATTATACCTATATTTTTTGTTTTTTTTTTTAAATTACCCAGCTCAATTAACACTTCATATTAACGATAATTATGCGAGCGTGCTCCAACATATTCCTTTTTTGCCAAAGTACAGAAGAAGTGGGTCTGAATCATCTGTTATCGGGAAGGCGACAGGGTATACCATATTCCTACTGAATAAAAACTTACCTTCCCTTGTCTTATAGGCCTTGACATCTGTGATATTCAGCACAAAAGTTTACTAAGATCTTTTGAAAAATTGGTTAAAAATTTTAATATAGGTACCTACTAAGATGATATTAATATCAAAAAGAATTGTGGTGCCATAATGCAGTTTATAGATAGCACCAACGAGATCATTGACATGAATTGCGTTTTATCGCAATATATTAAATACTTACTTAGTTGGTAGGTACATGACCGCAAAAAATAATTAAAAGTCACCTGTATTGTCCCGGAATACGCGTCGTCCAACCGGCATTTTATGAACTAGTGACCGCATGATAAGCAGCAGTTAAGTCGCAGCTAATCGTGAAGTACTGGTTTCAATTACCAGGTAGAGCAATTTTCTTGAGATTTTGTCCACATTTACATATTTTATTCTATCTCCAATTATTTATGTTCCAAAAGCTGTTCCGGTAATCGTTACACATTGATAGGTATTTCGTTCCTTTCATTTCATAATATTTTTATCATATTTTGTGAAATCTTGTTATAGAAACTAATATAATAATGCTGAACACGGTTTGTTGGAATGCTGTAATCTCTGGAACTGCTACTCGGATTTAAAAAACATTGTTTGCATTTGAGAGCTTAATTTTGAGGAAGGTTATACGCTATTTAACATGACGATACAATCCTTAGGAGAGGGGAAAAGCGGGTAAAACCGCGGAGCACAGTTAATAGTAGTAACAAAAGTAATAAAACGTGATAATATTATAAATTTAAAACCACTAAAAAGTCCGGTATAAAATGACATGAAATGAAAATGTTTTCAGCTATGATCCTGACATACACATGGCTGACAATAGCTGTCTCCGTCCTAGTGCTGTACCTCCGTCAGGTGTACACCAAGCTCTCCCGCGACGGCGTCAACCACCTGCCTATAGTGCCGTTCTTCGGCCAACTGTTCTGGGTGTTAATCAAGAAAGAGCACATAACGGAATGCTTGATGAGGACAGTCAACGCGTTCCCTGATGATAGGTACGTTGTATATCCCTTATAAAAAATCCCACAGACATAGAACACCTATCGATATGCACCATCATAAGACTGCCAATTCATAAGTCTCGCGTTTGAATTCAATTTCACACCTCAGACGTTTCGCATTCATGTGGGTATTAATAAAATCATCACTACCTTAAACGGTGAAAGGAAATATTATGAGGAAAACTTTATGCTTGAGAGATTTTCTCAACAGCTTAGCATAGTTGACTATAGCCTCATCCCTCTCATTCCGAGCGTAGACAATCGGGCATCAACTCGTTTTATTGTCTCACTACTGGGCATGGGGCCCACAATAAAATGAGTTGATGATGATGAAAGAAATACTTTCTGCGGGATAAAAAAACCTGTTCCGTGTAGGCATCGACCCTGAAGTCAGTTTTGAGCTAAGCCTCTGTGTCAATTAAGATATCCGAGGGGTTAAAATGACTACGACCTCCAAATGTACTAAAAGCATAATTATGTCATCTTATATTGAAACTGTATGGTCCGTTATGTACTCAAGAGTACAGTGGGTTATAGCTGTTACCTGACCCACTTAGACGCCGCCGGCCCATCTAGGGTGGGTTAGGTAACAGCTATAACCCACTGTACGTGTCGGTAAATCATTGTGATTCATCAAAAGTGACCATTTCAGACCCTGAGATGTTCCACTTTGGACATTTTATTCACTCTTCGACACGAAATTGGATTGCATCATTCAAAATCTATAGCTGTCTAAATAACTTTTATAAGCATAACTTAATCCCACTGACCAGTCTCATGTTCCAGGGTAGTAGGACACTACGACCTGGTGAACCCTTTGCTGATAATTCGCGACACGGAGCTGATCAAACGTATCACTATCAAGGACTTCGAACATTTCGTGGATAGAAGACGCTTCATCAACGAATATGATCCAATGTTCGGCAGGGGACTGATGCTTTTGTGCGGTATGTAAAGTTTTTATTGTTCGGAAGTATGAGATATAGGACTTCGGATGAAATAACAATACTAAATAAAGAAGTGTGTGTGCGTGCGTTCCTACAGTATGGCTATCAGATAAAAAAGAAGTATCACTTAATGTGATTTACGTACTAAAATGGCTACGTTGAATATTTTCTCTAAATTAATTCATAATGAACCCGTAGAAATCCTGAGCGATTATAATAATACGAGTATATATAGTGTCAAAAGTGTCAACATTTTTAGAGGTTGTTATAAACCGATTCCAATAAAGATAAAATACCACGACAATAATAAAGTAACAGTTGTTCGTGATAAACATTGATTACTCATTATCAAGAATACATAATTATATGGCTCCGATAATTCGACAAACAATGCATTATTTGATTTAGAAACACGAGGGTATATATTGAAAATACCTTACAGTTTTATGTGCCGCATAATAAATATTCTTCATGCGTCGGACTGAATCAAAGGTCGTTCTGAGACAAAAAAAGCACCCTGTGTTCAGCGTTAGGGTGTAATATCATAATCATGATGATGATTGTTCCAACTGGTTTCGATCACGGCGACCGCTTTTTAGACTCTATTGTCGCTGGCGAGCTTGCATGTGCCTTATGTAGCCAATTTTCTTAGTAATATAATATTGGATATTATTAAGTTTTATCAACGTAAAAATTAAATTCTGAAACAATTAGCAGACTTGTAGTATAGCTATAACATCAACATCACCCACCACAACTATAAAATCCTTTATGAGAAACAGTTCGCAGCAATGGCTACTTAGCTATATTATTCCTAGTTTACCTGACATACCTCTGTTACTATCAGAGTGTGGAACACTGTGGTGGACAGACTCCAAAAAGTTAACATGATAGAACTGAAGGAGGTTCTTATTTTTAGGTCTCGAATGGAAGGCGATGCGGTCCACAATGAGTCCCGCTTTCACCAGCTCCAAGATCCGTCAAATGTTACCATTCATGGTGGAAGTAGGCGACGAGATGATGAGAGTGATCAAGAAGAGAATCAAAGAGTCTGGGAGTAAGTAGCACCCAGCAATCATATTGTGACTCACCAAAAGTGGTCTTTTTGACCTCCTGATATCCCCTTGATCCAAAGCTGAAATATGTACATCAGACAGACAAATAGACATACGGACATAACAAAACTACATATTAATGGTACCTAGTTTCACTGCAGCAGCTTAGAAACGCGATGCAAATAAAATAAAATTTGAATCCCTCAGAACCCTACATTGACGTGGAAACCAAGGACATGGCCAGCAGGTACGCCAGTGACGTCATAGCCTCTTGTGCCTTCGGCTTAAACGTGAACTCGCAAGAGATAGACACCGAATTCTTCACGAATAACAGCAATTTGACCGGAATGTCTTTTACGCGGGTTCTAAAGATCTTCTTACATAGGTGCTTTCCCAGTCTCTCTAAGGTAAGAGAGTTTGAGAATTGTAATAACGTGAAGTTATAATCAAATATTTAATAAAAAAAAATATAACTTCAGAAAATGCTTAAGCTGGGAACAGCAAACAGAAAGTACTATTTTGTAATAATGGAGAGATCACATAGGAATAAGTTACTAAAATTATTAATCTTTATCCAGATGATAAGAGTGTCACTGACACCAAACGATACTTCAGATTACTTCACTAACTTGGTCCTCAGTACAATTGAAAAGCGAGAGAAGAACAACATCATCCGACACGACGTCATCAACATCCTGATGCATCTGAAGAAAAGTCAGTATCTGGTTACTGTTTATGGTTTATTACACCGTGCTATTTAGCAGTATTGACTTTTAGAATATTTTCTAGTTATATAAAAAGTTTTAAGATACCGTGCCAATCATTCATAAAGTAAAATCAAATCAATCATCAAATCTTAATTGAATCATAGAATCAAAACTAAATTAAAGAAAGAAACTGGAATATAAAAACTCTTAATGATCTTTATTCAAGTGATCCACATGGGTCCTCTTGATAATCTATTATATATAACATATTAAAGAACACGCTACTAATAATTACATTTGAACAGGTCAACTAATAACCAACGATGAAGACAATGGTGATGGTGCTTTTGCAGGAGGAGAAGAATCATCTATTGGCCAGAGACAACATAATTATGGTAAATGTATATACCAACTTCAAAACGACTTTACAACTTATTAAAATTTATAATATTGCTCTGGGAACATCTTATTGTTAATTATATAAGACTGTTGTCTACGTACGTATGGTGGCAGTGGACATGCTTGCACACAAATCCAAAGTATACCTATGTGTTTTAGTTTTAATGGCAAAGGTTGAAGAGTCACCACAGATCTCGTAACTACGCCATATAAATCGGTTTTCGGCCTGATGAAATTTCACCTATGCTACTAACTTATTGCTTCGCAGCATGGTCTGATACGGACATAGTAGCCCAAGCAGCCCTATTCCTGTTCGCTGGCTTCAGTACAGTTTCCGTAACGATGTCATACCTTTTATATGAGATATCACTGCACCCACATGTGCAGGAGCGGCTTGTGAAGGAATTCAGAGAATATGAAGCCAAAAACGACGGCAAATTTGATTATAATGCCATACAGGATATGACGTATTTGGATATGGTGGTTTCAGGTGAGAATTTTATGATTAATTGTGAAAACGCGACATGGTGTTATGTTCTTCCACGTATCGTTTTCGTTTTATTCTAAAAATAAAGCTAATTAGAAAATATATATAAAGAACATTTTGTTTCCCAACTAATTTCTCAGTGCAAAAGCTACAAAGCTACATCAATGCAAGGGAAAAGGCAAGGTTTGCTAATTTTCTTGAATACTGCAATCATTAAACCTATTCAGGTAGAAAATATATACTTTATACATACTGGTTTTTCATTGATATTAAATGATGGACGGTGCGTGTGTTCCAGAGGGTTTACGCCTGTGGCCCGCTGCTGGTGTTTCGAACAGACACTGTGTAAAGGATTACAATTTAGGCAGACCGAAAAGCAAAGCTTCAAAGGATTTAATAGTAAGTATCTCCTCACAACCTCCGACTGCCTCGTTGGTCTAGTGGTCCCAATCGCGACTGCTACGCTAGAGGTCTTGGGTTCGAACCCCAAGTCGAGCAGTGTTATTGAGTTTTTCTATGAAATTCTCAGTAGCAGCTCGGAGTCTGGATTTGTGCCCGGTGAATGGCAATAGGCTCGCCCCCTATTACATGGGACCCAAACATACCGGCGAACTGTGGGTGTACATTAAGTACACCTCTGCCTAACCCTTCGGGGAATACAGGCGTGATGGTATGTTATGGTATGTATGTATGTATGTATCTCCTCACAACTGCCGTCGATTCTACAATTCTGTATTTCAATGAAATGTCCAAACGTCACTCTACTCTGATTCTAAAGTGCAGTTTCTTTTAATTGTGATGTAATCTGTAAGATTAACTGAGTTAAGTTAACCATCTAAAATTGTAGTTTTATAATAAGTAGACAATTGATTTTTACCATTATTACTGAGATCATTAACCAACAAAGATACTAAATGCTGAAGCATCGTAGAACGTGCATGGTTTTGGATACATATTGTCACTCCTGTCTCCCATGGGGGAAGGCTGAGATTATAGATTTCCACTTGCTACGATCCCGACACACTACTTTCGCTCCATCTACATTCATAACATACATTGGTTTTTGGTTTTACGAATAAATTTGTAAAGGACCTCAATATGATCGACTTGACCAAGAAATTGTCTAGTGTTAATGTCTTTTGTGTATCAAACCGAACTGTTATTAGGTACTTACCCAAAATAATATATTTATATATTCTCCAGGTTCGCAAAGGTGAAAATGTAATACTACCGATATGGGCGTTCCATCGCGATCCAAAGTATTTCCCCGAGCCTCTCCAGTTCGATCCTGACAGGTTCTCGCCTGGGAACAAACACAAAATAAAACCTTTTTCATATTTACCTTTTGGATCGGGGCCCAGAAACTGTATTGGTAAGTAATTTTTGGTCTAAGAATTGGATCCGCATTCGTCCACATTACATCGACATCTGACCGAGTCAGATAAGTTATTTTTTGGTTGAAATTACTTTTTTTCTAATCGTATTACCTAAAGTTAGTTTATTGCCAGTTTAGGTAGTTTTTTTTAAATTATATGTGGCATTTTAATGCATACTATTTGTTTTTAAGATATATAGCGAAAGAAAAGCCAGGTTCGCACCTGCGTATGTTCCAGTTAAGCAATTAAGCAGATGCTTTAGCCAATTATGTTATCGAAACCGTAATTTTCTTTGGCACATATTAGATAACATTTTTAAGCGGCGTTAGCCTTCCGACGCCTTAGCCAGTAAGGCGTCGGACTTGAATCATGTGGTTGCCGGTTTGAAACTCACCCATTGCACTACCGACTACGAGGCGTTAAGAAGATTACTAGTAATGTGCGACCCACACTGCAAGTAATCTTTTGAAAAAGCTCTGCTATATTTACCCATCAAAAGTAGGTACCGCGTTGTGTAAGTATTAGTGGCCGGAACCGTGGCTACGGAACTTAAGGTAATTGAATCATTCTGGATTGAATTCCCGGGTTGGAAAATGGTTATTCTTTTCTCCTATTAGGGAATTATTTTCAGAAGTAGGTCAAAGTTCTTATCAGATTGGTACCTGGTTTGAGGTACGCCAGAACATTTGTGCCTACATCATCATCATCATCATCCGGAGCCGGATTTCACCCACTGCAGGGAATAGGCCCCTCTTTTGTAATAGCTTCAGTCTCCACGCTCATGTGCGTGCACGTTTGTGTCTTACATGATGGTATTTTAAAGTACCTTTAATTATACTGGTGTTTGATATATACGAATAATAACCACTACTTAATATATTTAATAACATTATAACGCTACAAAATCCGTAAAAGTACTAAATTTCATTTTATTTTGAAAATAGCTCCATCTATAAAAAGATTACCGTACTTTGAAATTGTTTTATAAGTTTGCCTTGATTTTACTTGTATCCAAGAGATGGCAATAACGTATTATTTTTTCAGGATCTCGTTTTGCACTGTGTGAGATAAAAGTGATGCTGTACCAGCTCCTTCGAGAGATGGAAGTATACCCCTGCGAGAAGACGTGTGTGCCTGCCCAGTTCTCTGATGATATGTTCACTTTGAGAATGAAGGGAGGGGCGTGGGTGAGACTAAGGTTACGACCTCAAAATTAAATACGTGAAGTAAATGCTTCAAGCACCTGATTTTATAGTATTAAACAAATAAATAAAAAATGAAAGTACAAGTTTTATTAATCCTTTCACACAAAGCATAGACACAAGCGATCAACAATAAGTATTCTCTCGTAGGACAACACGTCAAACTATACAACATCCTGTAAGTGTAAAATTTCTTCGTCTAAACTTGCTTGTTAGTTAGTTTCCACTTTTGTTGAGATCTCGCCACTTTCATAGGTATAATGTTTTAAAATTGAAGTTATGGGTAAATGAAAAAAAATCTACAAAATATTGGGTCTACCGTCATCTTTGTGTTATTCATTCACAGAGCAGCTCATAACGGTGGCATAAGGTTCTATTGCATACAATAAACTTGTATTACGTACCTTAGTCGTTTGAGATACAAAGTAAGGTTTGACAGTTCTTTAAACTCAAAAATGAGATGATATTTTGTGATTGTGTGTGTGTTTAATGTAATGTAGAAAAGTACCTACTACAGTGTAGACATTCATACCACACCGTTGATATATTCTACTGGCGCAGCCCACAATTAGCCAGGTAGGTTCGAAACTTTGAAACAGGTATATATAACTATAGGTACTGATAATGATAATAAAAACGTTAAACGCTCACGTAAACGCAGAAATTCCTTTTTTTTTCTTGCAAATTGATCGTCTATATACATGGTAGTAGAAATTGCGACATCAATAATAACTTATTCACAATTGCGTATTAAAACTTTTTCTTAAATATACTCGTATGGTTAGAATTATATACCATGTTTAGACCAGTACCTTTATGGTTGAAAGTTTATAAGTAGCTTTAATTATTTTACGTTATTTTATCGTCCACGTTCCTTTACTTGCCCGATATTGCTATAGGTAGTGCACCTGACATTTAGACGTAAGTGCACGAGAAATATAGCCCATACTTTTCAGATTCCATACTAATTCTAAATTCTTCGTTCTTCGTAAATAATTTTTCACGTGGTCACAAACACGCCTACCAGCGCATGATAGTTTGTTTTTGTGTCTAGTACCTAACAATCGAGTAAACAAACTAATATTGCTTATTAATAATGCTTTACAATATGAATTAATTCTGAAAGAAGCCCCGAAAGTAAATTTCAAACATACAAATTTCCAAAATGAAAATTGGTGACAGTGTACCTACTCTGTGATGTTCACATGGAACTAAAACAAATTGATGTCAGCGCTATCTGTTGTCAAATAGTAACATATACCAGTTGCCGCATGCTGCCTGTGCTACTAGCCAACAGATGACGTAACAGGCATTATTATTTTCTATTTTATTAAATACCTATGACATTACCATTAGGCCTGTGTTTCCCGAAGGGGAGCTGTAATAAAGGAAACATAACCTAACCTAAACATACCGGAGAAGTGTGGTACACCCACACTTCTCCGGTATGTTAAGGTCCCATGTAAAAGCGGGCGAGCCTATTGCCATTAACCACAAATCCAGACTCCAAGGCGCTACTGATAATTTTGTAGAAAACCCAATAACACTGCTCGACCTGGGGATCGAACCCAGGACCTCTAGCATAGTAGTCGCGCTTAGGACCACTAGACTCACGGGCAGTCTTTTAAAAAAAACCTTTTGAAGCTGGTTTTACTTTTCATTGTTAAAAGTTAATTTATTATTTCAATGGTTTTAAGTTATTATTATAATATCTTATGAAGATAACAAGACAATGAATGAAATATAAATAATTTAATATTCATTTTATTTTATTCAATTATATTTTTATGACATTTCAGAAGGTATTTCTTTGATTTATAATATTATGATGTATTTATTGTAAATTTAATTTAAATATATTTTTTTATTTGATTATCTTTTATCAACTTATGTTATCTTTTTAGCAGTTATTTTCATCACTTTAATAAGGTTATATTTTGTACAGTCAGGGTACATTTATTATTACCAGTCCCATATTCTTTTACGGTTGGACGTACCTATGCCTCTTTTATCAAACGCCTTTTCGCAACGTTTGACTGCCTCGTTGGTCTAGTGGTCCCAATCGCGACTGCTACGCTAGAGGTCTTGGGTTCGATCCCCAGGTCGAGCAGTGTTATTGAGTTTTTCTATGAAATTCCCAGCAGCAGCTCGGAGTCTGGATTTGTGCCTGGTTAATGGCAATAGGCTCGCCCCCTATTACATGGGACCCAAACATAACGGCAAACTGTGGGTGTACATTAAGTACACCTGTGCCTAACCCTTCGGGGAATACAGGCGTGATGGTATGTATGTTATGTTTTCGCAACGTAGGCCGGTATTCGGCTCTTTTCATCCAATCGCTGTCATCTGCCTCTTGCAAGTCGTTACTCAACTCGACCGGCAGGCCTCCTACACTAGGTACACATGTCCAGACGCGGTCTTCACTCAAGATTAGCAAGCTAATAAGCTTTTGAACTACGAGTATGTTGGTTACTTTGTTTCTCTGACGGATTACTTCAGTGTAAATTCCCTTATTTTGTATTCTTATTCCTTTAAGGAGCTTGCTGTGCGACTTTAAGCTTAGAGTCTAGTCTCGCCGTGAGTGTTCACGATTCTGTATGTAATTGCCAGAGTGGATTTATATAAAACTTATGGATTGGATTGGATTTCGGTACGTAAGACCAGAAGTCTGCTAACCACCACATAGCTTCTACCCTACAAGGATAAATTAACAATAGCCATAGTATTTCAATGACGTAAGTTGCGGTTTCAAAATTCCCGAAAACACAATTAATATATATGGTTATTACATATAATATATATATATTAATTAAGCACGTACGGGTTTGTACATGCCAGCGATTAGACCAATTAAAATATTTATGCGTTGACGTTCTATATTTATGTAGACCAGCAGTGGATAAGGACTACAATAGAATATTCCTTATGTGAAACTAAAAGGAAAACATACCATCACGCCTGTATAAGCAGAGGTATACTTAATGTACACCCACAGTTCGCCGGTATGTTTAGGTCTAATAGGGGGCGAGCCTATTGCAATTAACCAGGCACAAATCCAGATTCCGAGCTGCTACTGAGAATTTCATTGAAAAACCCACATAGTGTTATGTGGGTTTCGACCTGGGGATCGAACCCAAGACCTCTAGGGTAGGAGTCGCGATTGGGACCATAAGACTAACGAGGCAGTCAAGGAAGTTTGATAAAATATTCCTATTAGTTAAGGGAATGCGTTTTTTTTTGCTTTTATAATAAGAACGTTGGCACCCTACGCTATGTACAGGACGCAACCTTTTTTTAATTAGGTATAATGTTCAAATATTCCTTTTTTGGAAATTGTGCAAATTGAACACAGTATTACCTACACATTAAAATTGACTCAAATAAGGTTAGATTGAAACAATTGTTTAATTCACATTCATTAATCGTATATTTCTCTCCTTATTTTCACATTATATTACGAAATAATATACAATACATTAAAATCTGTCTTTTCATAAATTGCACAATAATCATACGACAACAGAGCTTTCTTAAAACTAAGAAAAATAAATCTTAAAATAAATGAACATAATACAAAATAAATTGTTTAACACCTATTTAAATACTTAATAACTGGAATTATGCACCTTTGTAGCTTTGAGAAATTAAACGTAATATTGCCAGCATAGCTTCATGCTTATGCGAAGAGGCCAATGACAAAGTTATGAAAAATAAATACAATAAAAAATTTATGCGTGGTTTTAAAATCAGCATATAAGATAATATCATAGTGTAATGAAATCTAACACTATGATAATATTATCAAGAAAATAGAATACTTATATAACGCGCAATATAAACGACTTTCTGTAAAAACTAATTTATATTTTATGTAATTTTTAAATTTTGCTATTTAGGCCAAATATAACAAAAATAATCTTTTTTTTTCTCAAAGCCTATCCATTTAATGTGATGTACCTATGTTGCACAAAATGATCAGGTTTCACTACAATAGACTAGCCAGAACTTAGATCTAGAAATAATAAATTCAAATGAACCATCTATTATTATTATAAAGAGAGTTAAAATCGTTGTTCTATTAAGACACGAGTTTTGTACTGACCATTTACGTAACGATACATAAATAAAATTATAATATAATCAATCTGATATTATTATTATGATTATCTGTACTTCAATAAATATATTAGTTTCTGTGGAAAAAATAAGAGTTTATATTAGTATTTCATATTACTGTAAGGAGGATATAGTATATTAAAAATATAACGTTATCTATATAACAATATTAAGTCGGAGAGTTATTAATGATGACAATTATTAATCTGAAAAGAACTATTTACAGAAAAACAATGTTTTAAATTTATCTTACATCACAGCGTGTGCCTGAGAGTCGCAAACTTAAATACTAGAAACATTTAAAATTAAATTGTCAGAATTGTGTTCATTTTATTTTTTAATCTTAAATTAAAACACGTTTTCGTCGAAACTAATCTTTGGCCTGCAGATCTTTTTTGTCATATTATTTTTATTTGCACAAACGCGCATATTTTTTATTTATCTTAATATTTTTTTAACTTTTAAACTAACACTGAGACGGAAATTTTAAATAACAATATAAAATGTATATTAATTACAATTAGAGATGAATCCTATCATAAAATATTAGAGTTGACGAAATGACCGACATGAATAAGAAACAATGAAATTAAGTACATTATCATTTTACGTATAAAATACATATGGCAACTCGAAATATGCTTAACGTAATTAAAAACTAACTAGAAACGAAACAACTTACAGTATTATTTATAAATTAATTGGAATGTTCGCATCATCATAACACACTAGTGATTACACACACGTATCATACGGTAACAACAATTAAAAAATACTTTATCAAAAATTCGTAATGTTACTTAAGTAAACAACCATCAAAAGTTTTTGTTCGATAGTACAAACGTACATCGAGAATAAAATACTAATAAAATTACTTAAAAAAATAATTATGGGCATACCAACATGTTGGTACGTGTTAATTGACGGACAATCCAACCGATCGGTATCTAACCAATTATTTATATCCAACAGGTAATTGATCCAACATCCACGAGTACAACCATTGAAACTATTTCGATTCGAACATTGAGCCTATCTTAGCTAATTACATTCAAATAACTTTTCAAAAAACACCTATCTTTGAGACCACCTCCATTGCAAATCTAATTATAATTTTAAAATAATGAATCGAATTGTGATTTCAAACAATTGTCTGATTGCACGGTTCCAAAAAGAAGATCCTATAGAGAATAATCCGGCAAGAAACTCCATGGACACTCTTTTAAAATAAAAGTTGTTACATTATTCACTGGTACCTACATAATAATAATTGTGATGACAGTATGTGAGAACATTGAATGTTAATGCCATACTTGCCCTGAAGACGGGAACATTAAAATTAAAAGAAATTTACCAACGTCCGAGAACTCAACATCACCCAAAAAATACTGTTTGGAAAACTGAAACTGAAAACGGAAACGGTTTGGATCTTCTATTAATATAATTCAGAAGTACTTTTATACAATTAACGACAATTACAATATTGATAGCCCCATAAAAAAAATCATATGTTGTTATAACATGCAAAATGTTAATAGATATCATAATGAAAATATTTGCAGTACCTATCAACTTACATCACCTAGCCATGGAGGTAATCTCATCTCTTTGCATATAATCTTATAATAACTCTTCATTTCGTTCAATAATGCCCTTGGTATAACAATGATTTTTTGGATAATCAATTGATATTTTATACTAGATAAATCATCGCCCCTTGTCAAACTTTAACAAACATTTTCTTGATCTCTACTGTTGTTCGAATTTTGATCAAGTGTCAGAGACTTTTCCATTAACTAACTTATCTGCTATTACTGTATTTTTGAAATCTTCCTTAAAATCAATTCTCCAAGGACAACATTTTTCTTCCATAACCATTGACATTATCACCCTTTATCTTACTCTGAGCATCAACTTTCAACATATTTTAAACCTAATTCATTCTTATTTTAAACTAAGAGATTTTCTGATTTTACTTTGACGAAATTTGGGTTATCGGTCTTGAAGTCAGGTCCTTTGTGGCCGAATTGGTAGACGAGGCGCGCCGTGGGCACGGAGACGAGGACTGCCTGCCTGTAGTGGTACCTCATGGCTCGGCTGAACTTTTCAAATGTCATATTTTCATTTTGCTTCATGTGGCCCCACAGTTTTGCCACCTCGTCTGGCTTCACGAACCTGCAATGAATAATGCTTTGTTAGTCTAATTTCATTTATGTGAACAAAATGCGCTGTGCATTGTGCATTTGCAACGTTGTCACTAAACACGTGCTATGTTATTGTGTTTAAAGATACATCATCTGTATTAAAATAAATAAGCGACTGGAAAATGATAAATCTTCAGTGGACACTTTCACGTTTTAAATGTTGTACTGAAGGGTTATTGGACCTTTATGGTGTACCTATGCATTAAATAATAATCGTAGGCCACGTCATATGATTTCCTTGAAATAACTAAAATCAATACAATATCTTTATCATCGGTTACAGTGATTCATTGGCGAACTTGAAAAGAGTTGTTTTATATTTAATTATCAGCCCATGCACGACAACCTCTCTGCAGTGACTGCACTCGTTCGGAAGTGTGTTGCCATGATTTGGAGACGAGCAGTCTTTATTCGTACGTGACCCTCATTCCAGATATTCAAATGTGAATAAATCTTTGACGCTCAGCATCAAGGTCCAAACTGCAACCTTAGCATCGCTGAGGTTATATCTACGTAAATACGACAAAGTGCGGTTTTTCAATTGTTGTGTGGAAATATTAAATATTATTATTATTATTAGACAGCCAGTACTTATATAACATCGATGAATAAACAATTATAATCAAGTCAAGTTCAACTGCAAACGATAATAACACAGCTCGTCATATAATTTAATGCTCATTAAATGAATTCTCAGCCTTTACCTATTGGTTAGACATATATAGTTGTTGTGGCATAAAACTATGTGTATAAGCAACCGTGTCAAGTTCTGATGCAAAGTGTCCAGATAATTGTGTGCAGAGTCAAGGATATCTTGTTGCAGTCATTATCGGCATAGTTAGCAAACGTGACGAGGAGACCGACCAGCGACCGGACAATACAGACGCCGATCTGAGATCGAATATAAATTCTATACGAATCATCTATTGAAGCGTTGCAGCGAGCGTCTCGTTGATATGACCACAGGACGATGCGTCGCACGTCGTGACAAATGATTAACTGATTAATGTGGTAAATGTATACAAATGATCAGATTCATTCGCGCTTACAATTATGACATTAGCCTTGCGTCTAATCTGTTATATTTAATTTAGTTTTACATAATACATTTCCAACTCATAGAATACTTTCATGAACAATGTGTATTTTTTTTTACTTCCTAATCTATAATCTCGTGTCTAACAGATATTGATGATAGACAAAACAAATGATCAACAGTTTTAGTTCATTGATTCCAATAAAGAGTGTCATCAAAAAAGTTTTATTTATAACTTTCCTTTTGCATTAACAGCGTTTTAACATTGAGAGTCTAGGTCGAATGCAAATTACTGAACGGTTCGATATCGCAAAGGGAATTACGTGTTAGCGTCTATTTTATAGCTCTCCATAAAACGTTGAAAGACAGCCGTGGCATTGGCGTGGCGTGTCCGAAGCCGTTTTTTCATCGACTCATCTGTTATAATTGCGTTTTTTCTTTTCAACAGTGGACTGTCATTGGCTCACAATGCCACATCCTGATCGATTGCTTCAACAAACCCTGATAATAACAGATCATTTGTTTCGCTTCCGACATTGTTCTTTGAGTTTATTAGGTAACTTGCGTCATACGTCGATCTGTTAACAGTTACAGTTTATCGAAGTATAGAACACCTATGTATCTTCACTTATTTGGTATTTAATGTCTCTACCTCTAGTATACCTTCGATATCTAACGTCTTTCTAGATATAACAGGAAATGCAGGTGCATAGTTATTATGAAACTTAATCATATTGATTTGTCCGACATGCTGCCATGCCGTGTTGAATAACAATCATTATGTTTTTTAGAACTTGGTGCTTTGTTATTAAATCAATTGATATTATCATCATTATTTCGGACAAGAACTTATTGTAAAGTTTGAAGTGCTGAAAGATAAAAGTTTTCATTTTCTTCCTGTCGTTTAAACAATAGGATGTCATTTCGAAAAACCAACAAGTGTATTATATCATTAACCTTGTATACGCGTGGCATGAACTATAAAAAATGTGATTCATTCGAATTTGGATGCTTGTTGCGTACAAACGAGGCCGGCTGACGGCCTTGTGTTGTATCGCTGCATCAGTTGGGCCAAGGATCGAGTGTGACCCTACGTGACACGCATGGATACCAAACAAACGGAGAAAATACTGCAGGGTTGACTGGAAACATACTCGTATTACTTACTGGCTGTATTGGAACAGAAGACTCCCACTGCAATTCTATATAGCCAATAGATTCTAATTTCGAATAAGAAATATTATTGTATTGAAAATCAATTCCGAGATCATGACGGTGTATATTTAAATGATTCAGTGAAATAAAACAGATGTTAGTGATGTTATAATGCATTTCGAAGTAGCAAATAAGACGAAATGACTTCAGAGAATTTATTTAATATCAAATAGGAACCAGATTTTTGGTAAATTAACTGCTCGTTTGGATGTGAATGACGCACAACATGTAAACACTAACCTGTTTGACCCCTCCTCCCCTCGCAAAGATCCCCCGCGTACAAGTAAACTTGCAAAACGTGACTCTGACTTTCGTAAACAAGTTTTCGAGAGACCTCCTTTAGTTTTTTTTTATATTTTTTTACTAAAAGTTATCTGATGGTGTTCGTCCTTTGTTGCTGTGTATGCAAATTAGAGGTTTTGTCATATACTGGTATCAACCGTGTATGTGTTTACTTGTGTACTTTTACGTATTTTGTTTGCACATCGCAATCATTTTACTTAATTGAAAATGCATGAAACGTATCAGAAATTGCGAAAATTAGAATCACACCGATATTCTGAGCAGCTATTCTAAGTGGCCGTTAAGCGTTTAAAAACACTTTGAACTTGAACTTGTCCGGTGCGAAACAATAATTGTTTGTATAAAAAATAACGCCTTTACAAAAAAGAAACTAATGAATGACAAAACGCAGACTAGTCTCATCAATCTCTATCAAAACATTTATCTGGTGGTTACAGCGGAACACAGAAGTCGTATAACTCCCACAATCTTTAAAACATCTCTCTACAGGCATGTCATTACAAACAAGCTTTCTCTTAGCGTTATCCTTGGCCTTATAAAATTCCCTTCTGTAAAAATATGCAAGTCGTTAATTTCATTCGTAGAACTCAAAGTTCCTCACGACCAAGGTTTAATCGCACTCACTTGATTTGGAAAGTCACCCCGCTTGCATTATAACTTCTGTAGGTTTTATTATTATTACATATCAGTGCGTTGACAGAGAGTAGCCTTGGAGATTTTACCTTCGAGCCGTAAGTTTAAAATGCAAATATATGCGTGCACATAGAGTAAATTACCTGCGAATTTATCTTTTTGTTTCGCATTGGTAACCGGTATAAGGGACAATCCCGCGGGGGACGAACCGATCTCAATGATATAGCGATTAATTTACACACTGTACACGATTCTTGTTACGCCACATTTTATATTGTTCATAGATAGAATTAGGCACTAAGACGTATAAGTAAATGATGGAGTTGTTGAAACAAAGAAGAGAGATTATGTTTGACAAATGAAAGATAAGAGTTTTATTCAAGTAATTGTAAGCTATTCATCTCATACAAACGTAGTGAATACAACTTTTGTATATAAACTATGAATTGATCTCAGAACAGAATCGATTGGTTTAGTTGCCTTAGCAACATAGTATATATATCATATTTTTTCAAAATCTGTAGGTATCAAACCAGTTGTTTTTTAGACAACCGGATTTAAAACATCTTGATTTGTAAATACAAATGCGAGTATAAAGCAACTTTGAAATGAGTTTGGTAGATTTATTTTATTTATATTTATGGTTCTGTTAATCCACGTTTACGATTATTAAGTTGAGAAAATCATGTGACCCCCGCCATCGTGCAAATTAATACAATTTTTAAGTTAAACTAAAATCACCGTCGTAAGAGTGCACTGTGTTTAAATAACTTCATACTTATTGGAAAAGTTTCTTTCTCTTTCCTTCCGTGATCACCAAGCCGAAACGCTCCAGCCTACGAGAAAGGCCAAAGATAATATATAACCTGCATGGCACCAAAGCCAATGATCATACTATAGTATTGTGTACGTGGTATAGGCAAGCTATAATAAAATATTCTCAATAAAATTGTTATTATAGCAATGATCTTGAAACCAAACACGTCAATGTTCTTTGTGGCTTTGAGTAATAATGCTGACGCATTTAATGTTCAGCTGGCCTTAAAAGAAATATATCGAGGAGTTTTCTGCTGAAAACCTACATCGCGAATGAATTTCCTGATCATAGTCGTATTAGTCTCTTTGGATGCATAATTGTCATACTCGAGAAAAACTGAAAGAAAGAAAAACTATTTATTTCCTGCAAAACAAGATGAGACTTAAATTACAACACTATTACAAAACTTAAAACAAAAAAAAAAAACAAAAATATCTAAACACGATTAAAAAAATAAAATAAAAATTATGTGCACATAGTCTGTCCCATCCGCCGCAAGGAAAAAGGGTGGCGCTCAGCTTGATGCTGTTCTGCGTTACAAAAACTGGCAACACAGCGCAGCGCTGATTTTCAGTGCCAAACTAATACTACTCCTTATTCCAATTAACACAAGAAAAACAATATTCAGGAGTAGTTTAATATGACTAGGATTGAAATATCGGATTGCCAGGATTCAACTAAGATTGACTGAGAAGGTTAATCAACCTTTTCTAATCATACCATCACGCCTGTATTCCCCGAAGGGTTAGGCAGAGGTGTACTTAATGTACACCCACAGTTCGCCGGTATGTTTAGGTCCCATGTAATAGGGGGCGAGCCTATTGCCATTCACCGGGCACAAATCCAGACTCCGAGCTGCTACTGAGAATTTCATAGAAAAACCAATAACACTTTGCTCGACCTGGGGATCGAACCCAAGACCTCTAGCGTAGCAGTCGCAATTGGAACCACTAGACTAACGAGGCAGTCTTTCTAATCGCCACACAAAATAGTTTTCTCTTAAAATTCGCCAGGCATTCTATGATGTGTAGAATGGATTAAGTTCATTCTAGGTTTCTTAACTTTAAAACGATTCTTTCGTAGATATTCATAGATAGCTCATAGCAGCAGCTCTAATCGTTCTTAATTAATTTAATCGTTAGGGTTATCAATATTATCTCGGATTTTGGTGAACACGATGTCAGAATATAATTACATACTCAACCGTATAAGTTACTACTAAAGTCTGGCTTTATAAATACACTTAGAATTATTGTATTGCCTATCTAGGCGACATATATCTGGTGTCAATATCAGTATTGATGTTAATCATTACGTCTATATATATAAAAATGAATCCCTTTTTCCTTGGAAGGCATCACGCGAACGGTTAGCGGAGGAAGAAGAAGGTTCATATTATGAAGAAAAAATGAAGAAAATTGCGCGGATAATTAGAAATTTTAGGAAAACTTAGTGATTATTTCAACTTATTTTATTTATCCATTTTGAATTGCAGATGCTTGAGTTTATAGAAAAGCACTACTATTAATATAAAACCATACATAATACAAAACAAACTTTAAAAAAGTATTTTTTTTAAGGAAGTAGGAACCCAGTTTAAATAAATATCGTTCTTTGGAAATGCAACGTATCTATTGAGCTGATCACTAACCCCTACCCGGATAATATTAACTAGATTATATTAACTTATTATATAACCCCTCCTCTATATGACATCCCTCTTCTTGCATTGCGATATCTTATCAATTCATAGAATGCTTCAATAGAGCTGCCTTTTGCGTCTCCACTACTTATAACTGAACACTGATTCCAAGCCAATTCCATTTTAAGTTTCAAGACGATGATTTAAATAGACTTTTGGCTATAAGCAATTAATTGTGAAAACATTTTAGATGGCAAGTCTAATTAATGTCCTTTTTAGATTATAGGGGAATTGAGTAATATTAAGATGTCTTTTTTAGAAGTATTTACACAACACACAGGTTATATTATGTATATCGGCTATTCAAATTTCACTTATTCATTCTCCCATTATTCAATAACCAAATGAGTCGACCTGGTTACTGGTGACAGGGATACAGTTTTTCCATACCTATTTAATAATATTCAAGGGATGGAAATTTCTTAGCCATAGCATAGCTACTTAACATTTCTATTTCTGTGTCCTGTTAATGACGGTCATACCTTAAGTAGTTGTAGAGTACCGTTCCAGATAATGGAATTAATAAAATGTTCGATAAATGTCTACTTATTACAGAAGAACATCATCCAAAATGATTCAAAATCGTGTCATTTGGTAAGCTAACTCTAGTATGCTGTCTCTGTCTCATTGCAACATTCTGAAGACATTAGTTAAAAAGTTTTTGTGGAAAATTTTGGCAAGGAACTCGACACTCCTACGCATTGTTTTGAACGATCGAATTTTTACACTCTCCAGTTTGTTTTAAAGTTTTGATTCCCTTGCACACATATACCGTAAGATTGTTTTAAATTCTGAACATGTTGGAATTAATGCGTTCCAGGTATTGTGTAGAGTTGCGTACGTAAACAAGAGATCTTCGCGAGTCATTGGATTTCTTTTTTAAAGATATTCACTTTGCATTGGCTGATGGGTTAAAAAGGTTATAGTTATAGGTATATTACAGATATATTTGAGAACACACTAAAATAATCAGTATTATCTCACTGCCACCTCTCGATTAGCCCTCAATAATTGCTTTTGCGACTTATTTAAGGCTAAAGCCTTGGGCGCGAAATTATTTTTATTCTTATTTTTTCACAAATTATTCGGCTATAACACATTTTAGGTACATGGCAGTAGAAATTGCGACATCAACAATAACTTGTTCACAATTGAGTATTAAAACTTTTTCTTAAAAATCGCTATCGTAGGAAATTTTGGTGTAATATAGTAGACTCGGCGAAAAATTACAATTTAGGTACACCTATTTAATATTGATTGTATAATTATTAGCATATTAATGACCAGACAGAGACTCATCGAATTCATGCTACCTAAGACAAACTGGACTTTAGATAACTTCCGAGAAAATGTAAATTGGATCATTATATCAACATTTGAATTCTGTATACATACCTACAAACATTGATCTATAGACACACATTCCATAGACATCCGCTGCATGTGTGTTTAGTGATTTGAGTATAGAATCCTAGATTTCTTGCAGGTTCTTCTCTTTGAGACCCACTTTTGGAACCAAACACAAGCCTAGTTTTTAACAATTCAAAAGTAGGCACCATTGACTTACAATATTCTTCAATACTCACAACTTGCTAGTTGTTACTGCTCAATCGGTCATAGTCGCAGTTGCATTTATGTTGGACATTTTTGTCTTTATTCCGTTTCCAAATTATTTTAAAATTCGAACGACGCACGTCACGTGTCACCGTTTTTTTAACAAACATACCTTGAATCTGCGTTGCGTCATTGTTTTGTTTTTGCTACAAAAACACAACTAGACTCACTCGTAAATTACAGATCTAAGATGACCTGACCTAAAACCAAGGCCAGAAAATATTACGTCTCCTGATAAGACTTGCAGAAATGTAGGGTTACCAAAAATCATAGTCAGTCATATTATTATGTTAATCAGTTCCAAATTTAAGTGACGATGCGACCGCGACGCTGCATAATCTCTGACCACTCGATACCAAAGTATTCTGATAGCGATGATACCGATATCGTTGTGTTTACTATTTTATTTCACGTTTTCCTCATGCCTTCTCGCTCTGGCGCGCCGTCGGACAGACACTGCCACTTTAATTGCTATAGTGAACGGTATTTATATCGTGACCCGTATTTTTGCAATAAAGTCGCGTCATAATGTACGTTAAATTCGCAATTTTAAGAGATACGAGCTAACACGTGATGTCGACTTGTGGTTGAATGAAACATAATAAATACATGTGAATTTCAAAAATCACCCAAGTAGGTACCTACGACTTGACCCAAAGTGCAATACTTCAAAGAACAGATGAGCCATTAGAGTACACACCTAGTACCCACTACCCAGGCACAATATTTACTGTAACACTTATCACCATATAATGTTTTTCAAGAAAGGTAGGTGTTTTGGTTTGATTTTGATTAATATTTGGTAGTCGTTATTTACAATATTGATAAAACCTTTTTGTCAATTCCATTCTTTGTTTGTGTGAAAAAATTCTTGCGAAGTCTACTTTGAAGAGACACAAAAATATACGTACTATCACTTAGGTATGCATGATTCATACTTAGGTATTATTGACGAAGATAAGCCAGAACTAAATAATAGATAGGTATATTTGTTTGTGACAAAATATTATTGGATGATATAAGTGAACACACATTTTTTACTCTAAGGTCGCTTAGTTCTTTAATGATGATCACTTTGACCCACGAAAAAATACAAATAATTACTCATATGGACAAAGCTTTATGTTCGTTCAGTTCGGCGCACGCGCCGCTGCGGTTTCGCCGTACGTAGCGGATAAAACATGAAACAGGAAATATAGGATATTCCCGAACATCTGTTTTTAGAAAACAGCATCGTAAAAAGCAATGAACCACGACTCGACACGCTATAAAGAGTGTATAACGTTCCGCTTGACTCAACCAGAAAAATCATATGAACCCACTGTGAAGGTATCATGTAAATGTAATATAATATAAAAGAGGTCGAAACCGCGATAATGTAAGATTAAAATCTCTTTGCTTATCAATCATTACGCTTATTACACACAATACAAACGTCGTTTTTTTTATTATGACAATTCTTTACTTATAAAATACCACAACATACAAGCATTATATATAAAGCTTTATACATTTTAAAGTAAATAACTTGAAGTACTTCATGTTTATTGCAAACATCTGCACTGTACACAGAAGTTTAATTGTATCGGTTCCGTGCTACGCGATCCACGTTCAATCTAGATGAGTCACGATTTTTTTATAAAAGATTTTTTTCTCCAGACATTTTCCTCTCCAAATAATAATTTCAAGTATTATTATTCAATGTTGCGTAATTTATTACCGTTACTGAAAACTAGACATTATTAATGAAGTCGATTTGTATACCTACCGGTGGCACACACTCCGCGAGTCCGCGAGTTTATACGCATACCTGAGTGCGCATGTGTGAGACAATTATAATACGTGTGTGCGTGAATTGTGCGCGGGGGAATCCCGCTGTGCAAACGGCTGATATCTCTGTTTTTAGAATACGTGGGTGACACTCAGATTGTTTAATCTGCTTTAATTGTAGTCAATGGGTTATCGTATCATTAATAAGATGTCATTTCGTAAAAAAAAAATGTGTTATTTAATCGTTCTTTCAGGTCGTGCTGGAAAATTAAACCTGGATGATTGATTTATTTACTAAACGTTATAATTTCAAATCTTTCAAGGAACAACTCCGTGAAAGATCAGTTAAATAAGGTCCGTTTGTGGATTTCAGCTTTACCTAATCTTAACCAATTGAGACCTATTTTCGGTAAATCCTTGATACATTAATTATTTAAAACTATAATTATGGAAGAAAGTGCATCACTACGGCAGATATGGTCCAAAGCCCATATTAGTCTTTTAAAATCATATTGTTTAAGTTTCAACATCTCTTCAAGCCGCTACGTAATACGTAAGTACTTATGACTGTATTTTGAGGTTTATTATGTTTTATTTTCTTTCACTGTGATGTAAGTGCCAAGTCAACAAAACTTACTGCGAGTAGGTACTTTTTGATCGAATCTCGTACCATAAAAACATCATGTCTTGTACCAAATACTATATCTTAAGATATAAGAGAATCTCTTATAAAGTTATTGCACCTTTTTATCTTTGCTCCATATATGTTCTTCTTTTCTTAAGCAACAATACGTAAGTAGGTAGGTAGGTATATAGTTGAAATAGATATTGTTAGATAGTTAGAACTTTCCTTTTTTTTTGTTAATTAATGTAGTAGCAGCTGGGACTATCAAAGTTTCATTTGACAGCGTAAATCGCTGCATTTCCTTAAAGAATCCTCAATTTTCTCATCCTTTAAGGCTAGGCCGTTCTGCATGGAACCGTTGACTAATTATAGTAAAAGGAACAACACAACCCTTTTTACTTGAACTCAAGTGAATACTCATTTACCACCAAAACAGTAGAATAAAAACAAAGCCGTAGCCAACAGAAAAAAATCTTGCAAAAGACACTGGCCTACCCGGAAGGAGGGAGACTTACTAATCAATATAATAGAGCCACTATGAGAAAAAATACATATATATGTACCCAGGCCCCTGGTACATGCGAAATGGCGCCTTCTGTATATACAGTTATGGTACATAATGCTGGAAGTAGGAGGCACGAGGCTGCCCTAGTTATAAATAGATTTTCACGAAAAAGAAATGTTACAGGGAATTTGGTGCAAACCGGGCACAGAGTAATGAATGAGATAGAGGGCGCTTGATGCAACAATGTTTTATAAAAATAAAATTATTATTTATTAGTATATTTAATTTAAATTTGATACGAGTATTTAACGAAACAATAAAGGTGCAAATGATGCTTTCTAGTTTTTCCTCAGCATTGTATTTTTATAATAGCATAGATACTATTTTATTTTAGGGAAAATCCTGATATTTTTTACAACAAAAATAACATTATCATTTACTATAGGTATTATAATTATCCCTTAGCCTGTTGTATCATTGGTATTTAAGCAATTTATCTGCTTTATTTCTGCTTCAGCAGATATTTATATACTTAGTTGCTAATTGCCCGTGTTATTTTAATTTAATATATACCACATTTATTCTTGTTTATACTATATATTACCTACATGAAAATATAAATGATATAGATATCTATATTATTAATTAGTGGTGTGCACACAATAATAATATACACTAATTGGCTCGTAATTCCGACGTGTAAACAAAGCTTAGTTTAACAAGGTCAAAAGATTAGGCCTTATCTTAACCCATACGGGTCGTAGCCTTTACGACCTCTAGTTATTTTTTTATTGTTAAAAAACTACCATTGTTAATAATTCAATTGGACTCCTTAATAAGCTATACAATTTTACTTTTAACCGATAAGTTGGTAACTGAAACCATTTTATCAGTAAGTAAACGCTAAATTTGGTGCTGATGAATCAATTATTAAAAGAACTACTGTTTTTTTTTACTGGTATGAAAATACAAGTGCCTTTTTAGTTCATTAACTGAACCCGATAAATGGCTTTACTTGTTTAAAAGACATCGTTAGTTGTTAGTTAACTTTACCGATATTACCGACTATTACTTAGATAATATATAGAAATACCAAACTTAAGATATTTATTTCATATTAAATAACACCCCTTTAATCTGTTTGTATTTATCGATAACAATAATTATTGTTTAGATTTTAAGCCGAATCATAACCGAATCGAATCATAATCCTTTTATTCGTTTAAACACTTTACGATATCCATCCATTATTTCTCGTAAAAGCAAATATCAGCCATCCCAACAAAATACAAATATAAAAGAAATAAACTTTATTTTTTGTTAAAACAGAATTCTCTGAATTCGAAGCTACACGCGCTCTAATTTCTCTGGACCACACTCACAGACGCAATTAAGTCGCGTACACGAGCTGTCGAGGGAGAGGGGGGTTGCACGAGTAAACCTCCCCCGAGAGTAGGGGGCAGGAGAAAAAATGCGCGTGGAACGAGAGAAAAAGAAAAACGCGAAAAGCGGAAACAAGTTCCCGCGACACGTGACTGTAGGCTTCCCGGGAACGTTACCATGACAACGGTCAGGGCTGCTGCGTAAATACCACGCTCTAAGTTGAATAGTAATGCAATGTTTATTTAGCTTATGTGTTAGGAATATAGTTTTTATATATTTAAAATATGTTTTCCATGATCATACAAAGTTTTAATCATTACATCTCATAATACTGAACACAATAGCAAAATGTCAGTATTACTCGATATACGAAAATTGTGTTTACGAGGTGAATATTAAAGTTTAAAGTTGCTTGTCGTGGTGTCGTGGTAATAATGTTATTTTATGACGTATGACCTCACTTATAGCGATCCTAAACTAGCATATGTCAAGCATTACTGGGCTAACTTAACGCACTTAACTTGAAGGAAGACCATAGTTATGTACTTAAGAGACCCATCACAACATTCATAACACAACTTATAAAGACTTAATTACCTACTTACACTCAGAGTCCTCTACTAAGTGCTTAACTTCGAAAAGTTTTTAAATTTATTAATTAACTCTAATATGGCTTTACTTTTATAGAAGCAGGAGAAATTTTTCAGAAGTGGCAGTGTCAAAACAAAAGTAAAACTAAATCAAAAATAAGCTTGTTATACAAAATGTTAAAAATCACTTCTTATAAAATTACAACATCCCTCGAACCTCTAAATTAATCGAAAGCCTCTGAAAAATAAGTAAAACATTTTTTCATCGTGTATATTTTTTATCGATAAAAATAGGCAAAGCGTCCACGTGTATCCCAGCAAAGTAACCGGAAGCTCGCCGGCCTTGGCGGTGCGTAGCAACCCCGGAAGAAAAAGAAAAAATCTATAATAGTACTACGGTGCAGGGGGGGCGCCCTAGTTGCGGCCCGGCTACCCTACGCGTGGAGCGTACGTACCCAGCCTCCTCATTGTACAAGATCAAGTTTTAGTTAATAAGAAAGACAAAAGTTTTGATACATAGATTTTTAGGATCTAAAAACCTCTGAATCTCTGTTTCCTGAAACATAATTATGCAACGTTCTGTAACCCTGTATTCTTTCAACTTACTTCAATCAAATGTTTGTTTTTATTTATTGTTATTATAAATCCTTACACGTTCCGCCAAAATTATGATCTTACTCGTATGTTTATAGAGGTCAACGAATTTATTCTTCTGATCATTGGAGGCAAATTCTAAGAAATGCCAAGGAAAATGCGTGGGAAACTCTGTTCCCGGAATTGGTTTCATTATACGTAGGTACACTTTGTGATACTCATCAAAACGGCACGAGTAAAAATTTTGTACAGTATCAAAAAGACGTAACTATTGTGCTATATATGTACAGTACAATAAAATTACTAGTCTCGCAGTAACTGAACTTGGTCCTTTGCTTTTCGAATGCAGAATTTTTAATAATTTTACGTCGATACCTTAGATTATCGTATCGCCTTACATTACCTTCTTAGGCTTTGGTGAATTAAAAGAAACACTTAAATACAAAAACAGAAGTTAGTCATAACTTTAATGTCGATTCACTTACTAACGTTCTGAAGTCATAAAAACCGTGAAGTCGAGACGATTACAAAAAGGCATAATCATAAAACGATACAATAACAGAAACAAAAAACTAAAGCTTGGGGAACAAATATAAACCTGGGCACGATGACTTGAGTACGTTTTAAAATTCCGTGACCTTTAATCAAAATTAAAATTCAGCTATTAACATTTTGAGCAGACCAGCATAACTTTTGTGTAATGTGTATTACACAAAAGTTATTATTATTTTGGTAAAATACACTAGCAGCTAATTAGCTGATGTGTGTATTAAGCCATAGCTTGTTCTTGAAGCAGTTTAATGTTGAAGCCATGATAGTTTTTTGTGATAGAGATCTTATTCCATGATTTTACCACTCTATATTAGGTAAAAAATGCTTCATTGATTTCGTTTTAGATATGTTTTCCCAAAGTTTAAATGGGTGACCACGCAGATGTTTATTTTCATTTTGCTTATACCTGCATATCTTTAAGGCACTTCATAGTAATCCGAGAAGAGAAGATTTTTTCGGTTAAACTTTTAGTGAAAGTGCTAGTAATTTGGTGCTTATTCAAACCACGCGGCATAATCTGAGGAGAGCATTCTGTTCATTGAATTATTGAACCAAGTATACAAATTAGTACAAAAAAAAAACATTACGGTTTCACAAAACACATGAACACATGATTTGTGATAAATTCATTTATATCAATCTGAATACATATGAATAAATTATCAATAAATATTATAGAGTTATAATAATTAAAAAGTCACTTTATTGTACAATTTTTGATAGTAATTCCTATTCTATTGAATCATTTTGAGTAGTTTTAATGAATGACGCAGTTAGTTCATTAAATATATTTGCGATAAAATAAATTGATCCCTACTTCGCCAATTACGAATATTTCATTGCAGTTGGGTCTGCTATTATTGCAATTAAAAAAATATAAGACTCATCATCAAACCATTTCCCGCCCCACTGCTGGGCACGGGTCTCCTCTCAAAGTTAGGTTAGTAAGGCTATAGTCCACCACAATAGCCTCCTGTGGGTTGACACACGATACCGTCGAGAAATCTCTTTAGCATGCAGGTTTTTCTCACGGTGTTTTCCTTCACCGTTTGAAGCGAGTGATATATTTAATTATCTTAAGCTAAGCTTCCTAAGCTTTCATTGATTATAGACTATTGAACTACTTATATATTACGGATTTTATCGCGATAAATTGTTAAAAGTAAAACTTGATCCTTAATAGCATCTAAGACTATTTTAAGATGAAATAAGTTATACAATGACTTAATAACATGCATTATGCTATGTAGTCTTATCGAGTTCAGCTACATATTATAAATCAAGCTCATGAACGCAATTGCAAGTGACATTAGAATTGGATTTTATCATCAACAGCATAATATTTTTATGAGTCACGTAGCGTGCCTTAACTTAGGTTGTGTGTGTCAATTTGGCTGCAGTGAGCAATTCATTCAAAGTGAATGTACGAGTACATTACGTTGGCATACTGTAGATAGGAATTCCCCAGAACGAGTAATGCGTTATCTGTATTCTAGCCAGACGTGTTTTGATCTTTGACACAGTTTATCAACAAACCTGCACTGACTTCTGTTTTGATGATAACGATGTATGGGTTATATAATTACACTATGCATTGATAATTGCAATTTAGATGACTTAAAGCAGATATTCATGTAAAGTATTCGTTGAAACAATGGAACTGATCTATACAATGTTTCATTTTAACTTTAAGCTGGTGTATCTTTTAATGTTTTATATTCACCTATTTCTTAACACACAATATTTTTTTATAAATGTTATGTTAATTCAAGTCTTTGTAATTAAAATATTTTACTAGTAAATATGAAGTCAGCGATCATAATAGTGCGAAATTATAATTGTAAGGCTGGGAATGCACTGTTGTGGCGACTGCGATGCTGATTTAATGAACATAATTATAAGCACTTAATTATGCTACTATGCTGACTGGACTGCGTTCTATTACATCAAATTGTTTGCCCTTATTGCGGTCTACTACAGGTTACTTGAATACTAATTATAAGCTAAGACAACAGTTATGTTATTCAATTCATTTGCTGCTACAAAACACAGGTTTTCTTTGGAATAAGAGAGATAAGCATTAGGCAAGCTTGCATTGAGCTGTAGGTTCATAGCTTCAACAACTATTCTTGTACAGTAACTACAGTTTAAGAGGACAAACATCGGTGTTTTCTTTGCTACAGAAAATGATAATATATTTCGAAAGTGATTTTTCTTTCAGAGGAGGAGCGTTTTTATTAAGTGTTTTTACGCCAGTGTAGTCCTAGGTTAATTCTAGTTAAAACTAACACAGAAACCGGTCGCAAGATCTTCAACGTTGCCAACTACGACGAGCAATAAAAACTGCATATCGTTAGTTATACTTAATGATAATATTGGATGACCTTTAGAACATTATTCTCATCATTATTATCAATGCTAGTTTAAAAACTATGAATCTAGCATTTTTTACAATGGTAGGCGCGAAAACTACTGTTTATTTTTATTTTTAATAACTTTAGAACTATTTACTATTAGTTTGACCAAATACTCCTTTTTCATCATGAAGATTCAACTACATAAAAAAAAATATCTAGCTAATTATGCCTGTCTGGAATTATTTTTCATATTTTTTTTAATATTTTGTGCTACTTAATGCAAAAATATAAACCACTAAAGCAAATAGTTCCCACTGAAACATGAATTGCATTCAGCATTGCATGCAAAGAAAACTGATGCCAATTCTTATAGTTATAAGCATCATATTCGAAACAAACCGCGATCCATACATTGATAAATGAAGTTGTTAAATGTGTTACGAGACTTGTTGAGATAATTTAGACTTAAACACGTTACACATACGAATGAATTTAAATTTGCTAAGTTGTATCATCAACATGTGAACCATTGAGCGAGGCCAGCGTCGACCCGGCACGGCAAGGTTTTGGCGACAGATAAAAACAACAAGCAAAACCAAAGAATAAGTTATTGTGAGGACTCAAGAATATTTGCTAAATTATGATTTATGTGGATGATCCTTAAAAGGCGGTGGGTCACTGAATATGAAATCCAGCGAACTTGTAAGACAAAGAGATGGAACAGGTTTCAAAATACTTCGGATAACTTATGACCATAAGCTTGATACAAGGCTAATAACTGGCAAAAACTTTTCATAAAATTTATCGAAATTCTTCGTGTCAATGAATACTCTACTACTTAATCTAGTGTTAGATGACATTAATACTATTGCAATATTATTTACAAATGTACACAACTTCTACTGTGTTTCATACTGCAAGAGCATCGGAGGTTATTGGTCCTATAAAATGATCGTTAAACGCATATTAAAGCTACTGATCTTGACAGTAAGTCCTTGCAAACTTTTATGGATTTTTTACAAAGAAAAGATTTTTCTGGAAGTAACCAAAGACGCCTATGCAAAAGATGGAAATATTCATTTAACAAATATCATTTCACAGACCAATTAGATGTTAAGTAATTATGAATTACTTATTAATTGATAGCGATTGCGTGACAAATGATTCTTAATAATGACCTCTGCTAGAGATAAGCAAGGCCACAGGCTTGTTGTCTTTATTAAGTGTTTAACAAAAGGGTAAAAAGGATACGACGATGACCTTACAGTGATATTCTACGTAGAAGTTCTTTACATTTTCATAACCAAAGTTTTAAGTAATAAATCTATGAACAGTCTAGGAATGCACTTGTACAATACTGTTTACGTATTGATAACATTGCAGTAAGTAGATAAGATTAATATTATCAGCTATTTCCAAGCCGTCAGAGATGCTACCTAATAGATGGGTCATAATTAGAGCATATAAAACTTTCTTGAAGATAAATCCCATATACTTAAGTAACTCTAATTTTCTAAAGCATCAAGAGATTATGTATGATTGTTGTGAAACAATCAATTTTAAAAATATCTAGATAAGTCAAGTTTCAGTTAGACGTTATGGGCGAAGTGTGTTCACCTTTAAAAGTTCCAAGAATATCTCCTTGGTTTTATTTTTCAGTTTTAAAGCGGAAACAGTGTTTACATAAGGTATCTTCAGTTTATAAATTTAATATAACAGGAATTAGAGCTAAAGAAAACCTTTTATGCGTTAAACAGGTTCTTGCACATCTGCATATAGAACATGACGACCCTGTATGTGAAATTACATAGTGCTTTGATCAATGGCATTAAATTAGTCAGTTTGTAACCTGCCATACATCTTTACAACCAAGGAGCTCTATTTGCCCCGCGTGTGGTCATTATAGTAATCTAACTAAAGCATGATAACATTACTTGGTAAACATGAATTACTCGTCAAGTAAAATTCTTTGAAAGATATCAATACTTAGGTTGTCGTTATTATCATTCTTGACACCGTTGCAAACATTAACTTGACAATTGAAACCCATATATCTGTAAAAGTCGTATAAAACGAAAACAGTAATAATCTATAAGCATCGACTGAGCAGTGCGCACATTGCAACTGCAATAGCGTAGCTGTAAAATTGTTTATTGTTGGTCGGTGCCACGTGCCTCGTACGTGATAAATAATGTATGAGCGAAACAGCGAGATGAAGACAATAAACAAATCTCCAAGTCACGACAACTTACTTTTTGCAACACCCTCGTAAATTATCTTAAGCAAAAAATGTATAAAGTGGCACAGAACTCACCTAAACTTCCCCTGAGAATGATCCTCCCACTTGATGATGGATGGGCAGTATTTCGAGTCCAACAGTAAATTCCTCAAGAACTCCGGCACGGAGACACTCCTTGGACGCTTGAAAGTCTTCCGGCCGCTGCCTTTTGGTCTACCGGGCGGTCTTTTGAATATTTTCCTTTTGTCTTCTTCGTCCCCAGACTTGCTACCATCACTGCCATATGAGCACTCCGGTGATGCGGTCTCTGATGAGCGGAACACGTCTTCGGCATCATCGCTCGAATCGGTTTGATGGAGGAGAGTGCTGTCGTTAGGAGTATAGTCTGAACCATAAAGTCTGTGTTTGTGATCCAGGGAATCCAAATCAAGCATTGTATTCGTTGACTCTTGGGTATGGTAAGGATCACATTCTGCATATCTTATGATGGAAGACTGGCGTAGTATTTCCTCGCTGAGACGGCTATGCAGCTTCTCATACACACTGTCTACTATCCGTCTCGAGATACCCTGATCGATGCACGGGTGAACCATCCTCTCCAGCAAATCTTCCCTCTTCATGTTTCTCAGCTCGAAGCCTTTAATTCTGAAGTTGTAGAACGGAATTTCATTTTCACAATATCCCAAGAATTGAGCGGTGTCAATCATCCAGGAAACGGTGTCATCTTCGTTCCAGGCATCCACGACCTTGCACTTCCAGTCATCTCTGTTGTCCCGCGGATACTCCCGGCAGCTGACGAGGTTGTGGTAGACGTTCATCGCGCTGTCAATCTCGGGTTCTGCGTACGCGTCGTATGAAGGGTTGGAGTAGTAATTCCCATAAATATGAGAAGCTGTTCCTTTTTTGAAGACTTGGAAGTCATCAAGGCGCCCGGGCGCGGGAGATGTAGAAGTAAAGTACAGCTCGCAAGCCATGTTTTGGTCGTAAATGGGGCGCGCGTAATCGATCATTGTCGCGATGTACGTGCGGCGCGGCCGACAACTCGCGGCGGAATGGGCGGTAGGCGGTGAGCGCGCCTTATGATATCCACGCTACTCGCGCACTGTTTTGTTTACAAGATGCGTTTAGCAAAATTGTGGTAGCAACGAGTAAGTACGTGGGCAGCGCGCCGCTAATCAAGATCACTGTATGATACCTAGTGAAGTGCAATTTTTTGCAAATTTATTAGGCCATGTCGACGCTTTGCGTGTGTAATGTTGTTTCTCAATGCAAGTAGTGGCTGTCGCCAAGGCGAACACGACCGGGGATGACTTTATAGGCCAACGCCAATCTTATATGCAGATGGTTTTAGCTTTAAAGTTATAATGTGGCTTTTAATATCAACAACATATTGTTATCATTCAAATACAGTACCGTTTTACCAGTAATCTTTTTCTTTCAGTCATTACTTTAATTTTGTTTATTCCTAGAAGACCTTAATTAAATAGTTGTTTTATGTTTTACAACGCAAACTTTTCAGTTTCGGTTTTCTTTAAATAAATTGATTGCTAGAGCTAATTACTTTAAATAAGTTACTAAGTAGTGCAAACAAGAATGAAAGAAGAAATAATATTTTCGCCTACTTTACAAAGCACCTTAGCAAAAATACCCTCGTCACGTAGCTTTAGGTTAAGGTTTTTACTGCTATGGTTTATTTGCTAAAATCTTTAACTCTTTATCTAATTCTTATTAATATCTTTAGCTACTGCTACTTCGGGCCACTAGACTAATGTGATGAATTTATAAAATATTTCTAAATAAGTCTAGCGCATACCGTGGGCAACTATCCAGATATTATAAAATTCAAAAGTTTTAATAATTTCATGAACTCAGACTCGTGGCTAAGTAAAAACTAGGGATTAATCGATTGGCGAGGTAAAATTCTAATGCAAGTCTCTTCGTGTAAATTATTGAAGCCGCATAAATACAGTTTATAAAACGCTAACGATGGTGGTTCCGATTATTTAGAAAACGCTAATGTGACGGAAAATGTTATGAAATTAATATCTATTAGGCTGAAAATTTCAATCCATTTTAGTTTTATTTCTATGTGACTCTTTTCATAGTTCGTGAGCTTTTTATTATGTCCAGATGAATTATATTTTTCTTTTAAACGGATTTTATTTTTACTAAAAAAAATCATAAGTTCTAATTGTTAAAAACTCAAAAAGATTTATTAATGATAGGTGTACGTGTGCGGTTTAATTACTTTGCCGGTCAACCCAGGGTGGGTTGGCAAGCTTTACAACATTTTAAGTACACTGCACCTCGAAACGTGACCCACCGAGACCCCGCCGTCCCACCTAGGGTGGGTCAGGTAATAGCTATAACCCACTGTATTTAAACTGCCTTATTAATCTAGTGGCCCTAAGCGAGACTACTACGCTAGGGTTCTTGGGACCTGTTCCCAGGTCGAGCAAAGTGTTATTGGATTTTTCTATAAAATTCTCAGTAGCAGCTCGGAGTTTGGGTATATGCCCGGTGAATGGCACTAGGCTCGCCCTCTATTACATGAGACTTAAACATAATGGAGAACTGTAACTAACCTAACCTATCATAAATTTCATCATTTCATTTCATATCCCTTTGGGGAAAACATGTGTTATGGTATGTTATGGTTGGAGGTTATTAAGCCAGATAACTATATATAATCTTGGTTTTATTTTGTTTCAATACCTATATAATTTACAGTTGAGGGAAAATTTAATTCGTATTAACTAACCACTGAAAGATAATAATTCCATTTATTTTTGTATATAATATACTGTTGTTTCTACATGCAGATAATCACGTAGGTACTACCTCTATAACTTGAATAATGATTCAATAGTTATAATTTGTAACTGTTGGACAGGTTTCTCGACCCGTTTTGGAAATTCCAAAACGAAACCACGCGAGTCCCACGTGAGTTAGTATTTAAGTTGTTTTTATTTAAACTAAGCTAACCAAGTACCCATAACTATGCTGATCAACCGATCTGCAAGGTTAAGCTACACTTACTGCGGTCAGTGTGTGGATGGTTAACCATTCTTAACACGTCAAAACTCCTAAACCTCAGAGGGTCCTTCACATTAGGAGTATGATGGAGTGCCCGTCAGTCACACCGAAAAATAAAAAATCTACTTGTAGAAGTGTCTTTCACTGATCTATTTACAGAAATACCTAAATATCATTTATGACAATCGTTAAGCCCAAAAAGCCTGACAACCTAGTCTATCCTCAGGATATCGGTATTGCCATGAAATTGGGTCGTGGAAGTCCGATGAGAGTCGCTCGCTTCGTATAATAAAATACCGTAGGTAATTCGGCTGTCCCCAACATAGTTTTGAAAAGGCGAGGGTTGAAAACCAATGCCTCAATGTAACAATGGTTATAATAAGATTCTGATAATTTATAGTGTAACGTATCGTATTAAGTATTACATCACATATTTTAGTGGGTATGTAAATATTAATATATTTTATTATATACATTTTAGTATAATTTATGACAATGTAAGTATTTTGTCTAACCAAACATATTTCCAAGGCGTCAAAAACTATGTATGGTGATTTGCACTGCTAGAGATGAAATCAATGATGACTGTCTGTTATAGTTAAATCAGTACCTAGTCATCAATTCGTACTTATGACTGATTAATAGCAATAGAGTCCACCTTTGTTACATATTTATTCATAATTTTTTGAAAATACATGGTATCAAATTGTGTGAAAATGTAACATTACAAGACTTTATTATTATATTATTTTTTGGAGATAATTCTTGAGAGAGTTAAATTATGTATTAGTGGTACAGTTGCGGCTCCTGAGCATGAGGTGGAGTCGAGCAAAGTATTGTTTGGTTTTTCTATGAAATTCTCAATATTATCTCGAGTTTGTATTTATTCCGGGTTGTCGTCCCCATATTACATGGGACCTTAACATACCGGCGAACTCTGGTTGAATATTTCAACAACTCTGACTTACCCTTTGGTGATACAGGCGTGAAAATATGTTATTTTATGAGAGAGCATAGCGCATTAATTTCTAGAGCTTTGTTATAAAACAAAGTAGGTACGTTAATGTACCAATGAAAACCACAAGTGATTAAGTATGTACGACGTACGTAATAGAAATAATGTGTGTCAGCCACGTGGAATCCCAATACCTATTGTTATTATGGCTCCTCCTATACCTATAGCCTAGCTGGATTAGACTTGCTGGCTACAGACTGTCAAGCACTGAAGACAGTGGCTCCACGTGTTATGTTTCTTTCTCGTGCTCACTTGCTTGACGGTGGAATGAGCATGTATGTTTTTTAAGAGATAAGGACAAACAAGCAGGCTAGCCACCTGATGGGAAGTAGTCATCGCCGCCCATGGACATCTGCAATACCAAAGGAGTTGCAGAAAAGGAAGGGGATTGAGGGCGGAATTGGGCCTCTGGCGCTCCACACTCACCGTACGAAACGCAGTATACCTAAACAGTATTCATACTGCTGCTTGAAGTCGATATTCTATGGGAGGGTAGTACTCTCCCGGTCGTGCCGACCCATTCATGCTGGCATGTAGACATGCCAGCGGGGCACTACTACTACTGAATATAGTGTATAAATTATACACATTATGCATAAATGCCATTAGGCATCCTTAGGGTGATGGAGCAGTAAAATAATACATACATACATATTGTCACGCCTGTCTCCCATGGGGTAGGCAGAGACTATAAATTTCCTCCTACTTTCTCCTCATCTACATTAATTAAACAAAAAAAACGTTAATACGAGTAATACGTGCAAAATAATACATTACCCAAAAAGGAGGGTAGATGCACTAGCTCTGTCTTGGTCGTAGCGAATATCACGAATGCCATGGCAGGATTGGCAAGTGTTCCTTTTAGTGGAATCAGTCCAACATTCTCTGCCGCCTCCCCAAGAGACAGATAATCCATGAGAAAACCGCCGCACAACAAAATAAGGGTAAAGAGCTACAATGCGATGTAATGATGGTTAACTCTTAATCATAAAAACATATGGAACACACACATAGAATCGTAAACGTATTCTAATACAATATGGGGCGAGCCTATTAGCTATTAACTGGGCGCAAATCCAAACTTCGAGCTGCTACTGAAAATTTCATAGAAAACCAAATAAAGCTTACTTAGACCGTTTCATTTGCACGAGTGTTTAATTATTTGCACGACGTACTTTCTAGATTTTTTCTTCTTCTTCTTCAACCTGTTGCCATCCAATGCTGGATGTAGTTCTCTTCATACGCACGCCATCTAGAACGGTCTTGCGCCTTCCGCATTCAATCCTTTCCGGCCACCTTAGATAAATTCAGATTTTTTACGTTTTAGTTATTTTGTGATTAACGTAGTTAGCTATAGAATTGTAACACTTTATCAATTTAACTTCTTATATTAAAATGGTACACACTGTTTATCTGTCCTTATGTTCCTAACAAAAAAAATAAAAAAATAATGAGGCAGTCAGATAAGATAAGGCTTACCCAAAGCTAGTGAAACGGGCTCTCAATACAATTTAATATATTCAGTAGTTCATTACCTACTTATTTAATAGTGATAGTGTGTTATGTTTGTTCCACTTGGATATCAATTGGGTTGCGGAGGTTTGATGATAGATAGATATAAATACCAGCATCTGGTTAGAATGGAAGACGTTGGAATCAGCTCCCAGTCGGTGATGGTTGAAGAAAGGCGAGGGTGATGATGAGGCATTCATCACAACTAGTGAACCAGTGTCTCTTAAACCCTTTTTGCATTGAGATGGGTAAAATGTCCAGCTGGACTATTAAAGCCGAGAGGTATCGCTGAAGACCTACTGTTTATTTAAGGGTGCTAATGAAAGCAGCTTCTTTAAAATGTCATTAAATATAATATTTAGTTGGCCAATAAATTAATAGGTCAGTAACAAACTAGCGTCTTATAAATGATTTCAAGCGACTAAATTCTTGTAAAACAAGCTACTGTTAACATAGTACAGCTTGGTCATAATTCTTAAGCATCTTAAGCTATATGTCTACGCAATGCCATCTTCTAATAATAGGGTGTAGTGTCCTAGTTCAGGGTGGTTTCAAAAAAAGCCGATCTTCATCAAAGTCAGGGTGCACCAAGTTCCGAGCTAAAGAATAGCTCACACAACATTAGTCGCTGAGTTATCAAATCATTTATCGGTATGTTATACTTATTAATTTATATTCGTAGGTAAACTGACGCTGTTTTTTTTATATTTAATTGGAATACTAAAGATGATGAATTATAATGAAGATATTCTTTTAACTCATACTCATACAACTTTTATTGCTACTTATAATTTCCCTTTATTTAATTTGATAAAGAATTTGTAATACTGATTTAAATGTGTAGCAAGCATACATGACATAGTTTTAATTCCATACATTTTTAACTAGTTGATAGCTAAATAATTGATTCTATGTTTTTTAATTAATGCCTAAACGGTAAATTTTAGTAAAAACAGTTTTATTGATAATGTGGTGTTAAATGAAATGTACAGTAAAATATGAAATCCATAATATATTACCTCAGACAAGGAGTTTATAATAGGCTCAGATCAAATAAAAAGTTAAGATGGAACTTTGCGAAGAAATAAGTGAGGCCGGCTAAAACTACGCCTACCTGACAAGATAAGGTGTAGTTTCGGTATACGTGTGTGCGTGTAATTGTGTGTTGTACACCGTTAGGCGTAGTTTTAGCCGGCCTCACTTATAAGTTAGCAAAGTTTAAAAAAAAAAAAACTTACTAGCAATGTGGGTCACACATTACTAGTATTCTTGTTAACCCCTCGTGCTAAGCTAAATGCTTGTGTTACGAGTGGGTTCACGTCGGTAGTGCAATGTGTGGGGTTCGAACCGGCAACCATATGATCGCAAGTCCGACGCCCTAGCCATTAGGCTACCGACGCTTAGTTCCATCTTAACTTTTTATTTGATCTGAGATAATAGGAAGACCTTAAGTTCTGTGGGTTCCAAAATGAATTAAGAGATATTTCTTAATGACGGTAGTCAATGACCAGGTACATTTGAACATACGGACCAATGAACAGTCCTTTCACGGTATACTTAGAGCATTTTCCTTAACAAGTTGCGTCTTGCGTCCATTCAGTGCTTTCTGGAGTGACCCGCGTGCAAGCGCGTGCGCACCTGACACATAGCTACTCGCGTTTTCCTTTTATTAAGTATAAACGATTAATTATTATTCATCGTTTTGCTCTGCACTTACGGTAATGTTGTTCCTTTGGTCTGTTTGTGTAGGTTTTATAATCGATTAACCATACTTGTCGAGTTGTTTTTTTTTCTTTTTATGCGTCTGTCTTGTAACAATATACGTAAGTATATACATATATGGTAATCCAGACTCCGAGCTGCTACTGGGAATTTCATAGAATAACCCAATAACTCTTTGCTCGACCTGGGGATCGAACCCAGGACCTATAGCGTAACAGTTGCGCCTAGGAACACTAGAATAATGAGGCAGTTATCTGTAAATTTTCATAAAAATCAGCTTGATTTCAATTAGCGGCCATTTTGATTATTTTCGTCACTATATAACGTTACTTTATTGAATATATATCAATTAAAATGTTAATCGGAGGACCCGCATGCATCTCTCATTGACGTCAAAGTCCGGAGCTACGTACACGCCCTCAGCACCGGCACAGTGTTAAGACTGTGACGTCACGACCGCTAGCGCGTCAGACATGTGAGAAAACGGATACGCAGAGTAGAAAAAGTGAAACTAGAACCAGTTGCTCAAGCGCTTGGAATACGTCAGTATTATCCAATTTTATTAAGGAAAACGGATAGGTATTACTTTTTTACCAAAAGGATACGTCATTGAAATTAGCTTAATTACAGATGCAGGTTGTTAAATTTGTGGCAGCTAAATACTCCGAATTTCAAACACTTAAATTACAGGACTCTTTTATGGGAATTTACTTTCGATAAATTCGAATATAAATCGCGTTTGTAATTTTTTCCTTATTTGGCATGGGTTTTGAACCATACCGAAACTGAACCTTTTTAAACTCCCAGGTGTTTTTCGCCACCTGATGAAGATTTATCACCAAGTGCTCTCGGCATGGAACAGTTTTGATAGACAATTACTCTCCCAATATCGTACATATACTTACATGGACTTTCTCGAAGGTCAGGCAGGGGTATATTTTCAGGATAATAAAAGAATATGCATGTAGCGAGCCCATGGCACCTATAACTGTAAGTGTCTGGGCATTGAACTCAAGACTTCAAGCTCTGCAATGCTTTCACTTATTTCACTAGCCAGATTTGAACTAGTGGATTATAATTCGTGAGTCGAGTAGTATAGACCATAGAGTTATTGATGGGATACATTATGGTACCCATAATTGTGATTTTATGTTTTTATAATATCGTAATTAGCACTATAGTGATAATCACTGCTTGGGTATCTGATTATTGCTACACGAGTTAATGAATTGATTGTACAGACGTTGTTCTGTCTTAGCTATTAATATTCATTTCGAACTTTAATAAATAAATAAAATAACACATGAAGATTTCCACACGCGAAAAAAGGTCTCAAGTTCTAAGTCATGCAACTCTGGAGATATTTTCGAGATATGCATAGTAATACTTAAATAATGTCATTTAAAACAGTGCAGGAAAATATTATGCATGATCCATGTTTGAGAGAATCTCTCGGTGGCATTTTAAATGGAGGGGTCGTAAACTACCTTAATTTTATGGGTATTCTTTAATACATGCTCAAAACAAAACAGGTAAGTATCGAGTACTAACTAAAACGCATTAATATCTAAGTTGGAACAGTGCCGAGCAAGTATTTAACACTGGAAGTTTATGAGAGAAAACAAAGTAAACGTTAATTTAACGCGTACTATCATGGAATTGTAAGTGGCGTCAGTGGCAGGTGCCAACGTGGACAGGTATGGATAGCAGTACGTGTGTGTGTTGATCAACATGTTATTGTACCATCACTATACCATCACACCTGTTTTTTTTGAAGGGCAGAGGTGTTCTAATGTACACCCACAGTTCGCCGGTACATTTAAGTCCCATGTAACAGGGGGCGAACCTATTTCTTTTAATGATTTCACTGACACACTTAGTAGTCTCATGAGGGCAAAACAATAGATTTTGTATTGTGTCTACAATATGGCGTTTGACGGATTAAATGGGCACAAATCCGAACTAGGAGCTGTTACTGAAAATGTTGCATAGAAAACTCAATAGTTCATTACTCGACCTGGGAATCGAGCCCATCCAGTACCTCTACCTCTAGCCTAGCAGTCCTGATGACGCTGGACTGCTGACGTCACTAGACTAAGGGGGCAATCAATTAACGCATTCTTATGAAATGCTATTTTAACAAGCCTATCTTTGTCATTTTGATATTAATAAACTGAGTGACATAATATTCACTACAGCCGTCTCCGAGTAACTAATTAACATTTTAAAATTAAATAGTTATTTAACAATAATAAATACGTGTCGATCGCCATAGTTGTTGCCTGACACCCATAACACAAGTTCAATCTTAGCTTGGGTGTCAGAGTTCAATATACGTGCAAATTGTAAATTGTTTGACAATAAACTATATTCAGAAATATATATTGTTCGACAAACGTCGTTAAACATCGGCTATGTTAGATTAGTAGGAACCATAGATGTAATATAACGACGTCAGTAGGTACTATACTACATTTATCAGTCATGCGGGTGTTATGACAACATAGCGTAGACCAACATAATGTTTTAATATGACGTTGGTTTTGTGGCTAGAATGTCACCGAAGCAAGTTGATTGTCATCGAAATAAGACGATCTAAGAAGGCCAGAATGACGGTAAGACGGTTTACCCACAACTGGCCCAGTGCTGGGCCCTTCTTAGCTCTGCCTTTGTGACTTTATCGGCTACAAATGCGAAATGTTAGAGAGATCATAGTCTCACAAACTTTCGACACTAATTACAGGAAGACAAGAGTGAGAAAGAGAGCGAAGTAGAATACCCAGCTTATGTAGGGTAGGGTAAATGAGCGCCTGGACATTTTGAAATCAAGAAGTTGGCCCTTAAGTGTCTAATCCCTTTAACACTCACATAAAATCACTTTGAAACATCAACTATAAATGCATTATATAAACATCATCTTTATTAGCCTATAGCAGGCCACTGCTAGATGGAATTCTCCTTCTCAATTAAGAAAGCGTAAGTTTCTCCATATTGGAACCTCTGTTGTTATACAGTTTTTAAGTCTCTGTAGTATATGCTTAGTTCGGAAATCGAAATAGTTTAATAATATGAAACTGTATATATTTCAGACGATACAACTTTGTTTCTTTGAAGTTGTTTATCGATATTATTTTTGCCCATATATCGTATACCCTGTGCAACCGTTCGAAAAGGCTATCATCATCATCAACTCTTTCACTGTCCCACTGCTAGGCACGGATCTCCTCTCAGAGTGAAAGGGGTAAGTCTATATTTCACCAGCCTACTGAGTTGGCAGACTCAGGTTTCCTCATGGTGTTTTCCTTCACAGTTTTAAGCGAGTAATAATTAATTACTAATACGCACATTACGACAAGTCAGAGGTGTGTGTCTTGGATTCAAACTAAGCGGCGGTAGCCTAATAGCTAGGGCGCCGGACTTGCGATCATGTGGTCGCCGGTTCGAAACCCACCCATTGCACTACCGACGTGAACCCACTCGTAATACAAGCAATTAGCTTAGTATTAGGGGTTAACAAGAATACTAGTAATGTGCGACCCACATTGATATTAAGCTTCTTTAAAAAAAAACTTCTTGAGTGCTATTTACTTGGCAGTCCTACGGTTTTTACTGCAAAAAATATATCATCTTAACTGTAATAAATAAATTCTACAAATAATATAAACACAAAACTCTTAGTAGGTGTGTCTCTGCGTAATGACCTAAGGAAAATTGTTTGTTGTTAAACTATTATTTAGTCTAAGTATTTTCCCGGATAACCGCAGTCAAAATATACTGAAAAATGACGTGTCTTACAACTCATACGTGAAGTACTTTATACTACGTCATAGAAGTACAAATCACTTATTTCACCAAAGAGTAATTTAACTGAGGAATATAATAGATAAAGATGGATAAAATATATAGATGCTATGCTATGCTATGCTTATATCCGTCTATACTATCTAACTTCTCTTTCTTTGACCCTTACTCTCAGTAATAATTATTGTGACGGCATCCTTTCTCTACTGAATTGTTTTTAATTTGACTCAAGCACGTGCCTCTTTGAAGATTGCACAAACAGTTTCGAATGCTACTCGCCACCACCAACGCCGCGTGACCAAGGGATCGAGGGAACTCCTCCCACACAAGAAACCCGAAAATAACAAGTGACAAAAAACGTAAATAGTCGGAACAATGTCGTTATTTTTAACATAAAAAAGGGTGGTTTTTCAACTTGATAACTTATAATATTTGTGCATAACTTTGTTGCTTATGATCCGATTTTAGTCAAATAATATAATAGTTCAGTAAATTCGTCCCACATAAATCTGGTCAATTCATTTGGTGGTATGTTTAGAATCGTTGGCATACACTACAAACACTACTTCATTACATACACTACAAATTTCTTGGAGTGGGTTTTATTTTCTAAAAGAGTTTAATTTGATTAAAATGTAGTGTCTGAGCGAAAGTGATTTTGAGTTATACCTAATTCTCCATAGATGATAGATTGGAGATAGATTGAGAGATGCATAGATTGGAGTTGTACTCGGTTAATAGCAATAGGCTTTCCCCTGGACTGAAAACTGACCTCAACTAGTCGACAAAAGATAGAGAGAGCTCGAGCGGTTCAATCTGATAATGTGTAAAACTTTGTGTTGACTATTGTGGAACGATTCATAGCATCTAGCCGCGCGCTGATAAAACACACATGTACTTCACAAGTACTTGGCTCGGTTGCAAGTGATATCAGTGCATATCTAGGGTCATCGGCCGACTTGCAACACGCCGCATCGCTTGCGCCGTGTTGCGGTGAGGAACACGGTGGAAATCCCGCGGAGACCGGGGATTACCGCAGGGTAGCGGAGCATTAATATGCTGCAGTTGTGCAAAAGAGATTGTGGCCAACTAAATGCGCATGTTGAAATGGTATCATTTAAGTTAAATATTTTCTTAACGTATTTTTCATTAAGTGACCAGCTTCAATTTAGCGAGTGTCAGATTCATTATTTCCTCATTTATCGTTACATGTTACAATAATTAATTGTACTAAATAATTGCCCCATTAGTCTAGTGTTCTTATGCGCGATTGCTATGCTAGAGGACTTGTGTTACATTTCGAAGTCGAGCAGTGTTATTGGCTTGCCCCCTATTAAATGGGACCTAAACATACCTACTAGCAAACTGTGCATGTACGTTAACACACCTCTGCCTACGCTTCGAGCTGTAGATACAGGCGTGATAAGAACTTATGATATATATAATAATGTAAAACCCGCCTACGGAAAAATACATTGTAAAGCAATTGAATTTATCATCAACCCATTCTCACCCAGGTCTCCAAGCGAGAGGGTGGAGGCTATAGTCCACCACGCTGGCCTACTGCGGGTTAGCACACTTCACTCGCCGCCGCCACCATCGAAAAAGTCTCTGAGGTATGTAGGTTAAAAACAATAATTTAAAAACTAAAACCAGATTAACATCCACAATTCCACAGGTAATAGCGGCATACAATCACGGCTATAAACAAGAAACTGCCATTCATGGATTTTCTCGTTAAATGCTTTTCACTTGATGAGCAGTCAGGTTTTAGTTGTTAAACTTTCGTTTTTATTTGATCCGTTTTGGCTACTTGTTATTCACTATAAACTGAAATAACTGCGGAGCTAGAGTAAATTTAACTATTGTTCGGTTCCCTTTTTTAATGTTTTTCGCCCAAAAGCGCGCGCGCGCCCTTAAGCTGGGATTATTTAGAGGTTTACGATTTAGGTTTAATACTTAATAATTATTAAGTAATATATGTAAGTGAAAATCTATAAGTTGATCGAAAAAAGTTTTCTTATGTAGGTACGCTCAAGTTTCGTAACAGGCTCAAGTTGATAATTTTTTCGAAAAAAATATATAGGATTGCTTCATAATTACCTATACTAAAATATATGATAGCGTACAATAATGTCTATTAATTATTAGATAATATCAACTAATAATAACATTAAATTACAAATTCGATACAAAAACTCGAGCGTGCCAGCAGCCGGTTCTTACGCATCACGAATCCTGAAGTTAATTATTCACAAAACATGAACATTATTGTATAAACCGACCAGGTTATTATTTATCACTCGTTTATAATCATAATTGAGCTGTTTAAAAAACCTGATAAAAACACTAGAAAAATAAACATTTTTACGCATAGTTTTAAATGTAATATTTATTAACGTAGCCTTTTACCAATTGTTTAGTGTATTCTCATTCATACGTGTTGTATGAACCTAAAAGTGAAAAAAAAAGAATAAACACAAATAAACATTTATTTGAAGAAAATAGTTCGCAGTGCGTCTAGCAAGCGTCATTTTAGCGACCCAGCACTGGCACACCTTTCGTGCACGAGACTATTCACGTTTAGCAGAGTGACTTACAAATTGACACATTAAAACAATACTAGGAATATTTATATTGTGTATTTATGTAATATTTTATATATTGACTGAGAAACTGCCTCATGAGTCAAGTGGTCCTAAGCGGGAATGCTACGTTGGAGTCCCCAGGTCGAGCAGTCTTATAAGTGATATAAGTTTGAAGAGTGACTGATTTATCCAAATTACTATTTATTACAGTTCCATCGGGGACCACAGGTGCTACGGTATGTTATATAACATATAAAATAAATGTTATTTCTTTTTTTCTTCACAGTCTAACAGTTTACTCGACCTAGGAATCGAACACAAAACTTCTAGCTTAGTATGATAGGATAGGAAAACTTCTGGTATGAGGAATATTTTAAGAAGCGTTCAATTATTTTTTATATATGATATAGGTATGAACTATCAACAATATTTAATATACCAACCGTATTTACGTGGTGAATGTAACAATATTAATATTTTGCGATTGTGTTAAGGATATTGCAATATCATTATAATATGTAACGTAGGTACCATAAAATTGCAGGTTATGTGCTATTATATGAACCTGTTCAATCTACTTGATGACTCACACGCATATCATGATAACTGTTAGTAATAAAAGGAAACTATGCAGTAGTCCAGAATAAAAAACTGGCTCGTAGAGCCACTAGAGCGTAGAGCGTACGGGACAGCAAACGTAGTGTGCCAGGATCGTAGCAAGTGGAAATCTAGAGTATCTGCCTACCCCCATGGGAAACAGGCGTGACAATATGTACGTATCTGTATACGTACGGGAATCGATCATGCAACCTTTGTCGAATAAGCTTATCGCTTAGCCAAAACGTTAATCGTGCCGTTATTAAACACTTCTTATTTTTATTGGCCACATTGTGACCTTTTTTACAACATCAAAGTGAAATGTTTTATTCCAATGAGATTTAAATAGGTATACTGAAAAGTCAAAAGTTAGAAAATTCTGTCTAACCGAGAAGAACCGCAAGTACATGATCGAAATGTATGCTATAAGTAGCTTTTTTTTAATGTTTAAACGTCAACAAACGAGCAGACGAGCTACCTGAATCGTGATGGCAAGTAGTCATCGCTGCCCATGGGCAGGATTCATGCATTGCTGGCCCTTAAGGAGAAAAGGAGAAGGAAGGGAGGGATGAATTGTGCCTCCAGCGCTCCACACTCGCCGAACGAAACGCATAGGTCGACACGACCGGGGATGCATACTGTTGATGCATCCCCGGTCGTGTCGACCCATGCAGGCACGCTACTGCTACAAAAACTATTAAAATAGTTTACGATTAACAATCAATGTGTACTTAAGTACTACTATTACATTTACAGCTAAGTTCCGAGTTAACTATACGTATATAAACCATAGATTTTTTAAGAAGATGAACTCTAAGATACTCCAACTTACGCATGGCATCGTCCTATTTAATTTGCGAAAAAAAAACATAACAAGAGGTCTTACTTACAGCGCAGACTGAGAGGAAATTGTATTAGATTTTTTGTGAGTCACTTAGATAGTGTTGAATGAGCGAAAGCTGAGTGTTATCTAGGACTTGGACACGTGTATGTAGCGGTAATAGTTGGACGGCGCAGGCGCAGGCGACCGGTGACTGGCGGACGAAAGTCGTGAATTCAAAATTCGCTGTAGAGATCACTGTCTCGTTGGGCTAGTGATCGCAAACGAAGCGAGTGCTAGTTTGATTCTGGGTCTGTTATTTAGTTTCAAGTAAGTACTGAAATGAAATTAGGAATTATTTCCTGGGAAAAGAGATAAGCCTACAAATGATATGACTTAATGCATGAAAGAATGAGATAGCTGTATGATTTGATGCAGATTAAACACGGCTAATAACAATGAATAGTCAAGGTGAACCACTTAATATTCCTTTAGGGATCTTCTCCGGGGGAAATACATATTGACTGGAATTGAAGGTCGCATAACATTTTTTTGTTGGGGTTTAGACAGAAACAAGAAGGCTGCATGAAGCTCATTATTGCAAAAACTAGATAATCTTGTATTACCGGTCCATAAGTTGTCTAGATCACTGGAATCCCAATGTTGTTTCTAAGAGGAGTTGTCTGTGGCCATTATAAAAACATCACGCTCGTTATCACAAACGGTGAGTAGAGATATATTATATACTAATGTAGTGTAGCAGCCGCGTACCGTTCCGCGTTCCTCTGCCTTCGACCTTTCAAAGTCCTACTGTGTGACAGCTTAGCCTGATAATACATATTACTGCTATATGTGAAAAAGACGCTAGCTACGCTACGCTAGAGGTCCTGGGTTTAATCCCGAGGTCGAGTAAAGTGTTATTGGGTTTTTCTATGAAATTCTCAGTAGCAGGTCGGAGACTGGATTTATGCCCGGTTATTGGCAATAGGCTCGTCCCCTATTACGTGGGACCTAAACATACCGGCGAAGCGTGGATGTACATTAGTACACCTCTGCCTTACCCTTCGGAATACAGGCGTGATAGTATATATGTATATGTGAAAAAGTGCAATAAAGGATATTAACTTTATTAAAGAATGGACGTTACATATTTCTGGTGCTTGACGGTTTAATTTTATTGAGGGATAAAACATCAAAGTTTCCTAACTAATCTTAGTTTCCTAACTGAAGAAGAATCGTTAAAAAACTCCAAAGACATCAATCATGATACAAATCATGTGAGTACAACAATGAGGCTGACGTTTCGAACCTGCTTCGAGATGTAACCCGTCTCAACTCAAGGCAAACATGAATCGAATATATTAAAAATTAAACATAATAATTTTCAACCGACTTCAAAAAGGAGGAAGTTCTCAACTCGTATGTATGTTTTTTTTGTATGTTTGTTACGCGATAGCACTTTTAATTGTGGACCGATTTTGATGATTCTTTTTTTGTTTGGTAAGCCGTTCTTCAAAGGTGATCCCATTCAAAGATAGAAATCAGTGGAGCGGTTTTAAAAAAATCAACAAAAATCTAAAACTGTATACATCAATGATATTATCGTTTACTCCTAAATCCTCAACAATCGCCCCATTGGAGTGGTGCGTTTAGTTAGCTTACAAGTATCATAAAGAGTAGTTAATCATTAATAATTGATCAACAAACGGTTTTCAATTTTTTGTAAATAAATCTGTAAAGACTGCCTCGTTGGTCTAGTGGTCCCAATCGCGACTGCTACGCTAGAGGTCCTGGGTTCGATCCCCAGGTCGAGCAAAGTGTTATTGGGTTTTTCTATGAAATTCCCAGTAGCAGCTCGGAGTCTGGATTTGTGCCCGGTGAATGGCAATAGGCTCGCCCCCTATTACATGGGACCTAAACATACCGGCGAACTGTGGGTGCACATTAAGTACACCTCTGCCTAACCCTTCGGGGAATACAGGCGTGATGGTATGTATGTATGTATGTAAATATGTAAAGATACTTAATATAATATATTAGGTTTACTTTCAATCTATAGATGGCGCTGGAATTACGATCTCTGAGAAGAAACGCCTATATAAATTAATGATTATGGTCTCTTTTAAACTTACACCTTTAATTAAACTTAACGCACGATGCATTATCAGACATTTTGAAGCCCTAAAATAATATTAGGTGAATTTATTCTTAATTTACTGTTATTCTTAACCGTTATTCAGCACTCCTAAAATAATGTTCTTACAAAATATTTTATAAAAAATGTTATCTACAGTCATCAGCCAACGAGTCTCAGGGTGTGCTGATGACGTCAAAAGACGGACTCCTAAAGCCTTTTACCTAATGACGTCAGTTGAATATACGCATTTGAAGGAATGTATTGCGCGTTTTGCGTTAAACGGTGCTGGCAAGTCGTAAGAGGATAATGTTGTTTAAATAAATACCTATGGTTTAATCTGATGGTCCTCTGATATATCAGACTGTTCCAGAATACAGTAAAACTTTAACAACATTTTTAAACGAAATGTTTCATGCTGTCCGAGGCATCTTAAATTTAACTATAACACCTATTGCGTCCCAGTGCATGAAATACGTCGTCTTGTTTCTATTTCGTCGTTTTTTTATATAAATATTATTATTTTATTTTTATTATTGTTTATACAAAGCTAGGGGTATAGGAATTCTCCTAATCTATTTCCTAACTACTTTACGGTCTAACCAGATGCAATGCCAAATTTTATGTGTAATCCTATTGCAATAATTGGTTTTGTATAAGTTGATGGAACAGTGTAAATTTCATCATAATTGGTTTAGTGATTTCCAAGTTGTGCGACACTAGACGAGCGCGTCGTCGTCGTACGCAAATGTAGTATTAGAAGTCGGCTCATTGCTTCAATGTAGAGAATGTTGGAGATATAATAAAACTTCCATACCTACTTAAAAAAGTTGTAAATTAAAAGTAAAAAAAATAAAATAACAGACAGTAATTTTATAGTCAAAATAGTTTCGGAAGTCAATGGAGAAAACAAAAGATCAAATCGATTTCCGAAACGATTTAGAACTTTTTTTGGGTTTTTTTTTACCTTATGATACCTGTTGCACAACCAGCATTTAATTCTTGTAATACATCAGCAGGATCATCCGATATTTTAACTGTTCCGTTTCTTATTCATCTACGTAGAATGTGCTCTTTCCTTATATATTTACATGAATTTCCAAGAAATTACTTCACACTACACTTTTTATACATAACGTGTTTGAATCATCTGTTAGACGTAATATAACGGTACTTGGACCTTGAGATCGGAGTCAATGTCAAGGTTGAGGAAAAGGCGTCGACGATGAAGTTTCCTGTGATTTTGCCTCATAAATGTACACTCGCACATCAGGTTATACAAAACTGTCAAATTTCTCCAAATGATTTTAAAACTTAACATGTTTAAGGTTAGGTTTAAAATCGACTGGCAAAATTTTACATTTTGTGGCAACCTGATGTGCTGCGACTGTACCTAATCAAATACATGAGATGACCAAAACCGTAAATATTGTAAAAGTATTGTGTGGTTTGGATAGGTTTTCATCCATGAACCCATGAATCAATGATATTATAAAAACTTTAACAGTTAACAGCTACTCTCTTTGTAACCATCTCTTACACAATCCATCCATCTTTTCGCTGGTCTGCACCCTGTAACCTATGTAACCTACTAGGTATAATTAATTCTTTTTTTTTTCTCGTTGCTTTTGATACATAATATACCTACCATCACGCCTGTATTCCCCGAACGGTTAGGCAGAGGTGTACTAATGTACAGCCACACTTCGCCTATTGCCATTAACAAGGCACAAATCGAGACTTCGAGCTGCTACTGAGTATTTCATAAAAAAACCCAATAACACTTTGCTCGACCTGGGGATCAAACTCAGGTCACCCAACCCTCTCTAGCGTAGCAGTCGCGCTTAAGACCACTAGCTGAGGCAGGCTTTTGATTGATCAACTAATTTTAACTCAAAAAAACTATAATTTCCCAAAAAAGAACATTGTGACAGCTGAATCGTATAAAATGCAAAGGTAATTTTGGATGACGAAATCTTACAAATGGAGATCTTGGAAAATCCCGCAGCGGTAAAATATTATTATGTATTAGATTTTTTTGGGAGCCTGTAACATATTTGGGAAGTAGCGATAGCAGTTACAGAGCTAACTCATAATCCAAGCTGATGACGTCATGCAAGCATACCATCACGCCTGTATTCCCCGAAGGGTTAAGCAGAGGATTACTTGCTAATGCACACCCACACTTCGCCGGTATATTTAGGTCCCATGTAATAGGGGGCGAGCCTATTGCCAATAACCGGGCACAAATCCAGACTCCGAGCTGCTACAGAGAATTTCATAGAAAAAGTCAATAACACTGCTCGACCTGGGAATCGACTAACGATGCAGTCAAAGTATAGCTTTTCTGATTTCGTTTAGTAACTAAGCTACTCGTACAGTCGTTTCTGGCCCAAGCGATGATCTGCGTACCTGACAAAAACTATTGAAAGTGAAACTCATCAACAAGCAAGTGCTGTGCATTGATACCAGCTACTTCAACCCTGGAAGTAAAAAGAACTTTAACGAGGTTATATTTTCTATAACCGATAGAGGTGTACTAATGTGCATCCACATTTCGCCGGTATGTTTTAGGTTCCATGTAATAGGGAGCGAGCCTATTGCCATTAACCTGGGAATTTCATAGAAAAACCCGATAACAATTTGCTCGACCTGGGGATCGAACCCAGAACCTCTAGCGTAGTAGTCGCGCTTAGGACCACTAGACTAATGAGGCAGTCAATTTTTTTATCCTATTTATAAAATTAGGATGGGTTAACATCTTCATAGGTGCCTTACCATCCATCATCTGTTTGCAAGCGTTTCATAATTGGTGTGAACAATGTCCAGGGCTCCCAGCCCTGCAGAGCGCGGCCAGAGTGCGACCTATCATGTTCCCACTGCTGGGACACACACCTCCTCTCAGTGGGCCGTTAACCACCACGCGGGCCCAGTACTGGTTGGTAGACGTCACATATCTTTGATTTTTTTGTTTCTAGGACATGCCGGTTTTCCCACGAAGTTTTCCTTCACCGTTATTGGGAACAATGGTGATGAAGCAAAACACCTGTCTGGGTTCGAATCTAAGACGTACAATTTGTAAGTCACAGTCGTTACCACTGGACGACCACCGCTCCACGATAATTATGCAGTAATAGCCACACCTGCTGAGAAACTCAGATATATAATACAGACACTTGGTTCTTCCGGAGCACATTACAAAAACCCGGCGACGCGTGCGCACCACGTGCTGCTCTTACGCAACGATGCAAATGATTAGCGTATCTATTAATTAGGTTTTCCTAGTGCGCTGCTTTACATTTATTTATTGTAGAGTATCAAGATGTTGCTTTTTCCTTATTCTGTAGTTCAAGCGTGTTACGTGATAAATCAGTTTCTGGTGGCTTATGTTCGTTTTGGATATACTTGAAAGGAAAGCATATACAATTTGAGGTCAGCGTATACTAGAAATGTAGGATAGCTTGATCTGCAGTTGATCAATCAATCTATAAGCTGCGGTCAGTCCATGAATGGGCTCCATCTGTGACTCGGAGCATCAGTCCCGATTGTCATACCTTGATACATTACTACTATTACAGGTAGGTATTGTTTCAGCGCTGTTCGAATGCCCGAATAACTTCACATCCTTGTTTATCCTTATGATATTGGTATTTCCCAGAATTTTGACTGATACTGATATAGGTCATTTAGACGAATTTGGTTAGAATGGAAGCTGATGTCATCATAGATAGAAAAAGGTTATAAATGAGAGCTATATTTTGCTGCAGTACGCTAGCGAGTATTATAGTCTAACTCAACTCACTCCTAGCAGTGAGTCAGTAAATGGGTTAATGATGACGATTAATGCCTAGGGCTTCTTCTCCCGACGTTGGCAGTAATATTGGCATTAATAATTCCTCTTGTTGATATCATATCATAAGTTGCATAGTTACTTGTTAAATGATTTGGTCAATACTGTACCTTATTGTTTGGTGACCCCTCTGATATCGTACTGACGTCATAAATAGTGGTTTTGGTATACCTAGTCTTCCATCACCGCATTGTGCCCCTTTTGTGCCTAAACCATCCTATTTATTTTATTTTATTGTGTTCTGGACAATGGGCTTGATAATAATATCAAACCGTTTGCAGAGCAGTATCGAGCTGATCCCCTTGGATGTAAGACTGCCAATCTTTGCCAATAGTGCCGATTTTGACAGATTTTTTTATAGGTACAGTCAGCAATGAAAGTTGCTGAACACGATGAAATCTTCAAGTCGCTTAAACATATTTATTATCCAAAACTGACTGACCCGAGATGTGGTATGTTGTACGTGTTTCTACATACTGGACCATCATTTTCTTCCTAAGTGAATCTATTGAAAAGTATTGGTACTGTGTTGTTTTCAAAACTTGGCGGTGTTCAGCAACTTTCGTTGCTGACCGTACCAAAACTTGGCGAATAAATAAATAAATAAATTGTTTATTGATTCAACTTAAAAGTATAACAATTCTAGTATTTGGAATCTCCTTTTAAGCAAAGCATTGCTTGTGTTAGGAGATTCCGCTCTTCCAACAAGTTAAATAACAATTTATTATTATTCTAGACACCTTAAGCAAGGAAAAAAATTTTTTTTTTTTTTTACAATGAAAACTGGTGTGTGTGTTTGTGTGTGTGTGTGTGTGTGTGTGCGCATGTGTAAATGTGTGTGTATGTGTGTGAGTGTATGCATGGCTGGAAGTATTTAAAGTGACTTTAGTTGGTTAGGATTACTGTTAAGTTAGTACGATAAACGGTCTGTAATAAGTCAAAATTTAGATTTAACTGCGCATTAAAAGACATAAAATTATAAAATTAGCCCTACGACTTTTGTCTTGGGAACGGAATTAGATACCAGTAAAGATTCTTCCGCTAGTTTGCGTTGTAATTTAGAGAATAGTCTGTAACATTAGCTCGACATCATCGTAACTTTTTGTTTTTAACCAATGGGTCACAGTCTTTTTGCAATCAATATATTTTTGAGGGTAAATACCTAAGGCCTTATTCAGGAAATTATACAGGTGTGAAGACTGCCACTTGTATTGCCTTTTCGCAAAAGTGGACTTGATTGCGACGCTGGGTGCAACTTTATACCCTCTTCTTTGATTTAGTATTGACGGATCGAAGGGGAGGGATTTATGTATTTTAAGAACAATCAGGAGTACATATAACTTCCGTACTGTCAGAACGTCAGACATAAGGTATAAGCTCTCTGTTGGAAATCTAAAAGGCTTGAAGAACATAACCTTTAGTAATATTCTTTGTGTTCTTTCTATTTCTATAAATTTCGTTTTTGTTGAGCCACCCCATGCCGGTAAACAATACATTAAGATCGATTGTGCTAGTGAGGTATATATTTACTGCAAAAGACTTTTAGTTGCTACATGGCGCAATGTTTTGAAGACCCAAATTAGTTTCCTGAGTCTGCTCATAATTAATTCTATGTGTTTATGCCAGGATAGACGCTGGTCTATCATCATACCAAGATATTTTGTATGTGAAACTTTGGTTATTTTTGTGCATGAACAATGAGGATCAAAAAAGTTTGCGCATTTATGAATTTTAATTTCAAATTCATCATTTGGCTGGGTGCGGTCGTACATTGAGAAGCAAATAAAATTCGTTTTGGATATATTCAAAGTCAGAAGGTTAAGATCAAGCCATCCTGCAATCATCGACAAACCACTCTCTGCTGAATAGAAATATAACAAGATTTAATTAAGCTCTCCTTTGACATATGTACTAAAGGACCAGGTTCAATTATAAAATGAAAATGAGAAAGTAATAAAAATAAATAGAATCAATGTATTAGCCATGAGTAGCTGCACCATATTAAGCATTTAAATAAATGAATATTTAGTAAAGGAAAATAGAATAATACATTGCTACGTGCTGATAGTCCCATATGATATATATATACCTAGGGTTCTAATATTGATTTGAATATTATTGATCCCTGATAGGTGATCGTGCCTAGATAAATTACCTGACAGGACCTACATAGACCTGAAAGGGAACTATATAAATACTATTGTTAGGCTTAAATATATTGACCGTTAATGTTTGATTCGATTAATCGAAAGAATCGAGTAATTGTGCTTGCAACACCGAAGCTCATCGTCTATGCTTTAAAAGTGACGGAAGTAGAAGTGTCGGGTATTTTTAAGTTGTCAGTTGACGTTATAGCGCGTGGCGCATTTTAATGTTCACTTCTCGGAGGGAGCTGATCGGAGTTGGACGCACAATTAGCCTGGTCCGAATCTGAATCTTTGGTATTGATTTGTGACAACATTTTAGAGGTTAAATAAGGTTAACAATTTGTGATACTTAAATAAAGTTAACACTTGTGAAGTTCACTGAGCATCTTTGTTATTTTATTGGGTAAGTTATATTTTATGTAATATTCTATGCTATTATTAAACAGATACACTGTCCTGGGTGAGTTTTATTATATTTCAGAAGTGGGATTGTACCTATTTCACTATAATTACAGTTGACGAAGATTATCTATACGATTTTCTTTCAAATTGATTTATTTTTCATGCTAATATAATCTTACACAGTTATATTGTATTCAAATTGATGTATATTAAGGCATATACTAAGATAATGTAATGGTATAATACTGGTTGAATTGAGGGTACAACTAATTTTATTTCTTGTTAATATAATTCTTTTTCCCATCTCATGTGTTATTAAGTGAGGTTAAATATTAATTGTTTTGAGGTCGAACGCACTGCTTCAAAGGTTTTGCATCCCGACTTTTGTTTTTTTTTTTTTTTTTTTGTGTAAACAGCTTATTTTAATAGTGTTTATTTTATTTAGCTGTCCTTAACTCATCCTTCTTTGTTTTACGGACTCTGGATCATGCCACGTGGTGACGAGACTGGCTCACGGCGCTTGTTAACGCCTGCGAGGGGTCACTCCAACCATATAGAAGATGGAGTCAGAACCGATCGTAGAAGTGGCAGCGTGCGACAGAGTCGCCATCGCAGCCGTAGCCGCAGCCGCAGTCACATTCGAAGTCGCAGTCGCCGCCAGAGCCGTCGGCGTTCCCGAGAGCTGAGCTACCTGAGTCTACGTGAGCGGGAAAAGGAGCTGGAACGAGAGCGGGAGCGTCTCAGAGCCATGGAAAACGAGGTGAGCCGAGCACGTAGTCGTTTATCGTCGAAGCGGCAGCATAGTCCGCATTCTCGTGAACCTTCCGTTCATAAGGAAAACGGTGGCATGCCACATCGTCGTCATAATAGCCCCCGGACTGAAGATTGTAGAGGAATAGAACCCGAAAGATCTAATAGTGTTTCTTTTAATACAAAGGATATAGTAAATTTGTTAAGTACTATCAAACATCTTACATCCCAGCCGTCCTCAGTAGCTACACCGATACATAGGAGTAACGAAACAAAAAATATGTTACCAGAGTTTAACCCATCATTGAAAAATCAACGCATCGATATATGGATAAAAAAGGTTAACGAGTGTGCTTCTGTATACGGATGGGATGAGAGAACAACTATTCATTACGCAATGCAAAAACTACAGGGTTTGGCCAAAACCTGGTATGAGAGTTTAAATTCTATTTTATTCACTTGGCCCGAGTGGCAAGATAAATTACTTAGTGCATTTCCATACGAACAAAATTATGGCCAAATCCTGGAGGAGATGCTCAAGCGAAGAAGCAGATACAATGAACCCATCGAAAATTATTTTTATGACAAACTAGCCCTTCTAAATCAGTGCGACATTTACGATAAACACGCGGTTGATTGCATTATTCACGGCATTAGCGATAAGACTGTGAAATCTGCAGCATTAGCCTTACGGTGCACTCACCCTGATCAGTTACTGCAGTATCTTATCAGTAATAAGGATAGTCAAGCTGTTGCCGAACGGGTCACCTATCCCAGGTTTAGGTCAGGTAACGAATTAAACGTATCGAATGTCAAATCGCCGCATAGAACAAATGGTTCTTTTAATTATCAATGCTTCAATTGCAAAGAGAAAGGGCATTCGTTCTCCCGGTGTCCAAAACCACTTAAAACATGTAGCAAATGCAGTAAAATAGGTCATATTGCTGAGAATTGTTACCTTGGTTCCGATAAGAATAAATCCGGGGAACCGAGCAAAACTATGCTCATTACGACGTCGAGACCAAACTCAAAATTTATAAAAACTATTAGAATTAATGGTCAGCTAGTAGAGTCGTTCATAGATTTCGGTAGTGAAGTTTCGCTGATCACGGAGTCTCTTAATAAGCAGTTGGGTCTCCAGCATGATGACGTAACCTCTGTTTTAAAAGGTTTCGGAAACGAACTAGTAAACTCTGTAGGAAATGTCGTAGTTGAACTTTCTGTAGACGGTGTATCAGCGAACGTTTCTTGTCGTGTAGTTAACGATAAATATTTAGACGTACCCGTTTTAGTTGGTCAGACTTTTACCGAGCAACCCCACGTTGTTGTGCACAAAACTGCCACCGAATTACGGTTTTTAAATATCGATAGCGAACTACCATTTTCACAAACTCCCACAGTTCAAGATAATTCAGTCAAAGTTATTGTGCACAACAATGTGGTATTAAGCGGTAAGGCCTCGGTAAGAGTGTCGGTAGAACCTCGATGCGAGGGCTACATCTTGCTAGATGGCAAGTTGATTGGTAAGCCACCTCGGCAGTGTGTCGTGACCGGTGGTTTGTATATAGTCAAACATGGTAGGTCATATGTCGATTTAACACCTTTCGATTCAGTATCCTCGTTACCTTCAGGACTAAGTCTAGGCCGGGCAATGGCTGTTAAGGTTGTTAATAAAATAATTGAATCAGATGTTCAGACCTCTTTAAATTACCCTAATAATCTTGACAAAAGCCAGATCCGTGTCGGAGAGGCAGTAGACGAGATGGAAAAGGCCAAGTTATTCGATCTGTTACAAAAGTACAAGCATTGTTTTGCTTCCTCATTTAAGGATCTAGGTTGCACTGATGTCGTTGAGATGAGCATCGAATTGAACAGCAAAATACCGGTCGTTTACCGCCCATATAGATTATCCCATAATGAGCGCCAAAAGGTACGAGAGATGGTAGATGAGATGCTTGACGCTGGTATCGTTAGGGAATCTGCATCGGAGTATGCAAGTCCCATAATATTAGTGCGCAAAAAGGATGGTAAGCTCCGGCTATGCGTTGACTATAGGATGTTAAATTCTATAACAGTTAAAGAACGTTTCCCTATGCCGATTATAGAAGACGAAATTGCTAGGTTATCCGGGCAAGCTTGTTTTATATCATTAGATTTGGCTTCCGGCTACTATCAGGTCCCGATCTCTGAAAATTCAAAACCCCTCACTTCATTCGTTACTCCGGACGGGCAGTACGAGTTTAATCGTATGCCATTTGGCCTAGCAAATGCGCCCGCAGTTTTTCAGCGAATGATGAATAAGGTTTTAGGATCTGCGCGGTTCACTGAAGCTACAGCATACCTAGATGACCTTCTTATCTATGGCACGAGCGTCGACGACTGTTTGGCCAAATTAGAGCATATATTGATGTTGCTTGACAAAGCTAACTTGACGCTCAATTTGAATAAATGTGAATTTTTGAAAGATAAGCTGGATTATCTAGGCTACGAAATTAGTTCCGCAGGCGTTAGACCTGGTAGTAAGAAAATACAGTCCGTTATGGATTTTCCCTGTCCTACAAATCAACATGGTGTCCGCCAGTTTTTAGGATTAGCAAGTTATTTCCGCAAGTTCATCCAAGGATTTGCTCAGGTCGCGCACCCTTTGAGTAAACTGTTAAAAAAGAACGTTCCCTGGGGATGGTCTGGCGAACAAGAAGAGGCGTTTAATACCCTCAAGCAAAAATTGGTTGCAAGACCAGTACTTGCTATTTTTAATCCATCTGCTGAGACGGAGCTTCACACCGATGCCAGCAGGGTTGGAATTGGTGGGATTCTCCTTCAGCGCCCTTCCAATTCAGATTCGTTTAGACCCATAGCTTTCTATAGCCGCCAAACCTCGCCCGAAGAAAAGAATTTTCACTCGTACGAGTTAGAGACGTTGGCGGTTATCTGCTCTCTAAAGAAGTTTAGGGTATACTTGCTGGGGCAGAAATTCAAAATCGTTTCAGACTGTGGGGCTCTTCGTACCACTTTCACCAAGCGCGATTTGATTCCTCGAATCGCGAGATGGTGGCTAATGATGCAAGAGTTTGAATGCGTAATTGAATATCGCCCAGGTGTCAAGATGTCGCATGTTGATGCTTTGTCTCGAAATCCTATAGCTGAGAATGAGCCCAATGAAGTTGACCAATATCCCATGGTCATGATGATCAATAGTGATGATTGGTTGCTTACTCTGCAGTTAGGAGATTCGGAGTTAAACAGAATACGAGACATCTTGCACACAAAATTAGACCCAGAAGGTCTAAAATACATTAAGGATAATTATCTTATTAGGAATAATGGACTTTACAAGTGCATTGATGGCGACCCTACCAATATTCGATGGGTAGTTCCAAAGGGGGCAAGGTGGCAGCTGTGTCGTCTTAATCATGATGACATAGGCCATCTTGGCGTCGACAAGACTCTGGAGCGTATTAAAAAGTCTTATTGGTTTCCTCGTATGGCAAAGTTCGTAAAAAAATACGTAAATGCCTGTCTCGAATGTGCGTATTCTAAAAAGAACTCTACCAAATCGGAGGGCCTATTGCATCCTATTCCCAAAATAGAAATTCCGTTCCATACGCTTCACATAGACCACCTCGGTCCCTTTATAAAGTCAAAGAGAGGTAATTCTTACTTGCTGGTAGTAGTCGATGCGTTTACAAAGTTTGTTTTCGTAAAACCAGTAAGAAATACAAAAACATTAACTGCTGTGACTGTACTAGAGGGCATATTTGACATTTTTAGAGCTCCCGATCGCATAATTAGTGACCGTGGAACTTGCTTCACCTCTCACGCATTCAAGAGGTTTTGCGCCGGGAGAGGCATTAAGCATATATTGAATGCGGTCGCGAGCCCGCAGTCCAATGGACAGGTAGAGCGGTACAACCGCACTATTCTGAACTCCTTAACGGCGCAAAGTCTCGGGTGTGATGAGAGTGATTGGGACACTAAGGTCGGCAGGGTACAATGGGGTCTAAACAATACCATACAGAAAACGACGGGTAGATCTCCTGCGGAAATAATGTTCGGCACTAACATGAATAGTGAAATAGACCCCCGTTTAAATGAAATTCGCCAAACAACCAGGGACGACACTGATCTTATAACTATACGCGAGCAGGTAAAAGATAAAATTGATGAGGAACAAGCGAAACAAAAGTACCGCTATGATAAAAATAGGCGCCCCGCTCGTACATACAGTGTAAATGACTTAGTAAAGATCACGAAAACATCTTTTGATAATTGTGGTAAAAGCAAGAAACTTCTCCCGGCTTACGTAGGTCCGTATCGCGTAGTCTCATTACTAGGGAATGACCGATATGAGCTGGCTGCGATTCCCGGATTAACTAGCACGAAAAACAAACGTAAGACTGTAGTAGCCGCTAGTCGCATGTTGCCATGGGTTCATGTAGCTGCTTTGGAACTTAACGAAAGTAGTAGTGATGAAGATGAAATCAATAAAGATGAAAGTGAATATTGTTAATAATTGTTATTCTTTACTTTGTACTTTGTTATTCTTTTTAGTTTTGCAATTATGATGATTGTTGTATTATTGTATTAAAGAAACTCCAAAAGTTGGAGAAGATTAGCGATCTCCAAAAGTTGGAGAAGATTAGCGATCTCCAAAAGTTGGAGAAGATTAGCGATCTCCAAAAGCTGGAGTAGTTTAGCAAACTCCAAAGTTGGGGTAGTTTAACGAACTCCAAAAGTTGGAGTAGCTTAGCGGACTCCAAAAGTTGGAGAAGTTTAGTGAACTCCAAAAGTTGGAGAAGTTTAGTGAACTCCAAAAGTTGGAGAAGTTTAGTGAACTCCAAAAGTTGGAGAAGTTTAGTGAACTCCAAAAGTTGGAGAAGTTTAGCGAGCTCCAAATACTCGAGGAGTAGTTTATTATATATAATTATGTTGTAATTAGATAACGATTATAAACAATGATATTTGTAATATTCTACATGATATGATTTTACTTAGATGAATGTTAAGTTCCTTTTGATGTTGTGTATGAGGGCATACACATCGTCAGGATGGACGAGTGTTAGGCTTAAATATATTGACCGTTAATGTTTGATTCGATTAATCGAAAGAATCGAGTAATTGTGCTTGCAACACCGAAGCTCATCGTCTATGCTTTAAAAGTGACGGAAGTAGAAGTGTCGGGTATTTTTAAGTTGTCAGTTGACGTTATAGCGCGTGGCGCATTTTAATGTTCACTTCTCGGAGGGAGCTGATCGGAGTTGGACGCACAATTAGCCTGGTCCGAATCTGAATCTTTGGTATTGATTTGTGACAACATTTTAGAGGTTAAATAAGGTTAACAATTTGTGATACTTAAATAAAGTTAACACTTGTGAAGTTCACTGAGCATCTTTGTTATTTTATTGGGTAAGTTATATTTTATGTAATATTCTATGCTATTATTAAACAGATACACTGTCCTGGGTGAGTTTTATTATACTATGTACATAAACGTAACGATAAAATTTAAAATTAGATAAAATGTAGGGGGCCTGGTAATCTGCGTGACAGGTTTTCCTAGTGCGGATACCAGTCTCCCACAAAGGGCTAGTGTGAAAAGCTTTATGAACTTAATATTAAGAACCTTTGTGGGTGAGAAAATATAAAGTTATTATTACCTATTAAAAAAAAATAGAATTCGATAAAATTTTATTTTATTATAATACTTTTTATGGAAAATAAATAGGTACTTATGCATAACAATTTCTTTCTTACGGCTGTTGCTTTGACTGCTTTAAAAAATATAATAACCCAGTAAAGTTTTTTTATTTAAATTCCCTTAGAATACGATAAGCTAGTATTTAGGTAGACATCCGTTTTCCTTCCTGAACTTCTACAGGTTCGAATAAGTATGATTAATATAATATATTAAGCCTACTTATAAATGTCACTCGATAGCAAGGAAATTATATAAGTAGCGGAGATATAATTTTGAGTAGTAGTAGTGTCTCGCAGACATGTCTCGCTACGTGCCAGCATGAATGGGTCGACACGACAGGGGAAGTTCTACCCTCCCACAGAATATCCACGTCAAGTATCATGCATACTACTCACTAGTGTGGAGCGCCGGAGGCCCAAGTCCTCGATCAGTCACCTTCCTTCTTTTTTTCTCCTTCCCCTGCCTTTATCTTAACAGGGTCGACAAAACGCGAGCGATACCTCTGGTGTTGCAAACTTCCATAGGCCACGGTACCCGCTTGCTATCAGGCGGGCCGTATGCTTGTGGCCACCTTAGTAGTTTAAAAAAACACCTCCATGAGTGCACCAGATGGGCATCACTGCGTTAGGAATAGCGACGTATTGTCAGACGTGCCAATAACCCCTCAAGTCACAACCACGACCACTTTGCCAAGAGTGTATCGGCGAAGATGAGATAATTATACCTAGTTCAAAAGTCTTTGACGTTGGAAAACGAATGATGGATCTCAAATGGAGTCGGGCGTGACACCAGGCAAGACGAGATGACGGCAGGTGGAATGAGACTTTAAATGCAAGCTTAATACATTTTGTACGAAATGTTCTGAAGGATAATAGGTTGTAAATGAAATATATAGGTAGGATAAACAAGGATATAATGTGATAACAGTACCTAAATGACTGTTAGCACGACAGAACCACAGGCACGAGAGAGTAAACAGGAAGGAAGAAGCAAAAACGTCATGTAACAGAGACGTGCAATCCGAAAGTTTGACATAATTATTGCGTTTACAAATTCACCATAATTTTCAAACATACTCGGTAAACACTTCCAAAACTAAATTGAAAATGAATGAGGCTGTTTATAATCCTGCATTCCTTCCGCACTTGTACCCTTTCGGATTAACCTTGATGTGCCGACTGAACTGCAATACCTCATAGGTCACGTCCACCAAGGCCTCACCGTTTCACCCGTCACATGTCATTTCACCGGTTTCCATGCCCTTCGAACCAAAACACGGACATAAGTATTAAGTTTGTACTTCCCCGGCTAAGTGTCAACGTAAACTGGTTGGCATTTTACAACATACAATTAAATATAGTCCTTTAACCATGCTTATAACACAGTGCAAGTAATCATCTGCTGTAGCAGACATCGACATCGGCACGATAAAGTCGAAATCATTAATCATCATCAGCATTATCATCATCATCATCATCATCATCAGCCTATAGCAACTGTAGGACGTAGGCCTCCCCTAGTGTGCGCCATTTCACCCTGACCTCCGCCTTTCGCATCAAACCTCTTGCTTCTTTCAATAATAAACTACTAGGTACTTAGAACACCTTTAACGTAATTTTTACATTAAATACAGCCCCCAAAACGCCCGCCCTTCGCCGCCTCTTCGCAAACTAATTTCAACTCTACCTAAACTTAATAAGGGCGATTGTTTATTAAAGTATGCTGTACTATGTACATTTATATAATAATCCGTATTATAATCTAGAGCAAGCCTTCTTAAAGTTGAAGATAACGCCCCCTTGTATACGCTGGAGGCTTTTAAGAAAAAATAAATTATTTATATGTAGAATGTGTTACATAATAAACTCAAGACTGTCTCATTAGTCTAGTGGTCCTAAGCGTGCTGCTACGCTAAGGGTCCTGGATTCGATCCCTAGGTCGAGCAAAGTGTTATTGGGTTTTTCTATGAAATTCTCAGTAGCAGCACGGAGTCTGGATTTGGCAATAGGCTCGCCCCCTATTACATGGGACCTAAACATATCGGCGAAAGTGGGTGTACGCACAGCTACACATCAAGCTATACAAAACCATTATAGGCTGGCCTTGAATTGTGCGGAAAATCTTTACAATGGGAGGTGTGTCTAAAATGGTTTTGTATAGCTTGATGTGTAGCCGTGTGTACATTAGTACACCTCTGCCTAACCCTTCGAGGAATACAGGCGTGATGGTATGTAGTATGATGGCATGTTACATAATAAGCGTAACACGAAACGTAGAAAGTAGTTTGTTAAGAATGGACAACTGAATCGATTACAGTGGAAATAAATTGTAAATTTTCCGAAGCAATAATTTTAGGCCCTTGACCCATCAATATAGTCAAATGAATGCCACATTCATTTGGCTATATCGATGGGTCAAGGGCATCATATACAAAAAAAAATTGCAAATCTGACTGCTAGTTCCAGAAATTACCGCGTTAAAACAAACAATCCATTAAGTTTTATTATAAGTACATATTAGTATAGAAGGCGTGGTACACACAGCTACTGGTCATGCTATAAAAACCAGTTTGAGCTGATCTCGCATTATATTGGTTTTCTTTACGATAAGAGGCCAGCGTAAACAGGATTTGTATAGCTTGATATGTAGCCGACCGCTGCAGCAACTTCGCTGCTGATTTCATTTCAGATAGTACCACACCACTGCCAAATATATTTATTTTTTAAATAAAAGCTTACTCTGGATCGCACATTACTAATATTCTTGTTAACTCGTACTAAGCTAAATGCTTGTAAAGGAGTGGGTTCACGTCGGTAGTCGGTGAGTTTCGAACCGCCAAGTGCATGATCGCAAGTCCTACTCTCTAGCCATTCTTCCGGCGCTTTATATTATACCGGTATGCAATATTATGCTAACATTACCTGGGTGAGAAGCCTGTGGTCTACCCGTAAAGAGTGAAAGGGGTGTAGACATTATCGTGCGTGTTATGTGGTCAGCATAAAGCAGGCACATCATTATTAAGGAAGAAAGAGAGAGAGAATTTCTTTTTTATTCTTCTGACGTCAGAAAAAGTCCGAGATGATGAGACTGACGCACATCAAAGGGACAGGAAAGTATAGACGTAACAACCTCATTGGATTACCCACAAATTGATGACACCGAAGAAAGGCCACAAAGTTGTCTTTGATAGTGATGAGGTGAGTGAAAAATTTTATTGCAGAGCCCCGTAGCGAGTTAAAACAATATATCTTAGAACAGGCGCCGATGAATCACAAACTCTTTACAGAAAAACCGAATCTAAATCAGTGAAGTTTTGGAGAAAATTCACACATACAAACGAACAACCTCTTACAATTAACGCATACAACTTCCCTTTTCCATCATGAAGGTGTCAAACAAAACTCATTCAAACGATTGTAGCGCTCCTGGGGAGATAACTGGTGAAACTGATGAAACTGGCGGGAATCGTATCATTTTGGAGATAAATGGCAACATCCATTACGTACAAACGAACAAAAACAGACTCTCATCCCAAGCGCAAGTACCTTCTTCGTTCCGTCATGGGTAAAAATACCCCTATCGGACCAGCCGTTCTCAAGTGATGCGAATACCAACGAACAGGATTTCATTATTATCTATATAAATATAGATCAGGCCTGTATTTCCCGAAAGGTAAATATTTTCGTAGTAGGTAGTAGTGCCTGTCTACATGCCAGCATGATTGGGTCGGCATGACCGGGAAAGTACCTACTACTCTCCCACAGAATATCGACGTTAAGTAGCAGTATGCATACTGTTGCGTTTCGTACAGTAATTGAGGAGTGCCGGAGGCCCAATTCCTCCCTTCTTCTTTTCTCCTTTCCCCTTCCTTTTCCTTGGATAAGCTCGGCAACGCATCTTCAACCCCTTTGTTATTGGCAACGACTACTTACCATCAGGCACAGATCAGGGGGCCTAGACAATGTCACATCTTCATTATCGATGACGAAGTTAGATATCCAAAATATATGGATTTGACATAATTTCATCACGTGACATATAGAAAGATTATGCCAATTTCATACATTTCAGATTTAACTAACTTTGTTTTCGATATGGAAATGTAACATTGTCTAGGCCCCCAGGTAGCTCGTCTGCTCGTTTGCCGTGTTACCCATAAAAAAAGGTTGGGCTGTTATTAACGCTGGTATACACCCAACGTTGGTCAGCATAAGGTGCTATTATCCTTGGTCAATGCTGCTACTGCAATGCATAAAGAACCCTAGTAACACTCTAGCTGGACCTGAGAATCGATGATGTCATTCAAATTATAATATAAGTAATTAAATAATATTTGTAATATTATTTGTCGACGAGGTCGGCCGAAGAAACGTTGCGTTGGCGAGATGATGTCGATTGCTTTCTGCCAGCGTGGTATAAAGAACCCCAGGATAGACAATCCTGGGCGATGTTAGGGGAGGCCTTTGCCCAGCAGTGGGACACAAGAGGGGCTACATAGAAAAAGTGTATAAGTATATATCATTCTTACGATCCGTACCACTATGAAATTTCGGCGGTCCTTCCTCTTAAAAATACTACCTGCATGCAGGTAATAATTTCACTTGCTGCGTAGTAAAACCCGCTACGCAATTAAAAAAAAACCTTTTTTTATTACATCAATATTAAATAAACACAAATAAATCAAACTTGGCGTACGTGATGGAAATCATAATCCTAAATAATAATAAAACCGGTTTGTTGGAAATTGTAATAAGAGATTTGGGTTTTTTGCGACGAACAATTTTTTAATGTTTTTGTAAGGATGACCTTCAAATTCGACCGGCGTATAATCGTGCTGCTTTGAATTTTTGACTCTCCAGACTAATTACTAAGTTCTGCGTTTGGTTACTTAACTTAACTTATCATATAAGTTATGACAGTTTGTGGACAGTGGAGAGGATATCGACTGCTGCATTGCTGGTCGCAGAGCGCAAATACTTGAACGGTCAGATAGTCTAAGATTGGCTCAGGTCGTTGCGGGACTCAGCTATAGTGCATTCACCCAGGATACAGGAGAATATATATAGTGTCTTTATCTAATAAAGTACAGTTTAATTTTTCATCAGCTACCAATAATCAAATGCATACATAGTCTTTATTTTTATGTCGCAAATTTATAAATTCGTGCTTCTTTTTCATCGCTTGGTTACTAAAACAGCTTTGATGTTTGGCACAAACCAACATGGTATGTGAATGTATATTATTTACTTTGATCCCAAAACATAAAAGTATTTTTCAAAGTGGGCGATAACGCTCCCTTGAGTGACAATTGGTGAGACATTGTTAAAGTGCGTAGTAGGCGAAATAAGTTTGAAAACCTGTGACTTACAAGTATCCTTAACTTAGCAAGTGCTGAAAAAGCACTAACTCATTAACCTGTCAAGAAACAATAATTCACAAATACAGAAAAAAAAGCTATTACTACGACCTAGACGACCCTCTAGAGGGTCACGGATTTTTAATAAATTAATGTCTATCACCCGCGAAGACACGGACCTTTCAAATATTTCTAAAAAATAATGTGGGCACTTGTTAGGGCAACCACGCGACCTCAACAAATTGTTTCCATTGCTCCAAAAAAACTTAGAACTGGTTAACAACACGTGTATAATAAAGGTAAACACAAAGAGACGCAAATTTTTTTGTTAGACGTAAACAAGGTCGAGATCACTGCGTATTTGTTGAGAGAAACACATGATGGAATGTCTCGCTCCGTGAATCACTGGAACATCAGTGGTAAAAGTGTGGCTCATCATGATGTGACGAAGTGACTGGGAATTGCGACGCAAAGCATTTGATGATGAAAACATATTACAAAGTCATGTGATATTTTCTTAAACTTAAATATATGAACTTGGTAAGTAAGAAGAGAACCGGGACGTCGATCATTACCGTCCTCTGCTTGGCACGAGGCTCCTCTCAGAATGTGAGAGATTAGGTCCAACATGCTAGCCTACTGCGGATTGGCGGACTTTCCACATCAAAAACTTTTAAGCATGCACTTTTCCTCACGATGTTTTCCTTTACTGTTAATTAAAATACATACCATCACTCCTGTATTCCCCGAAGGGCTGAGGCAGAGGTGTTCCCCACACCCACATATCGCTGTTATGTTTAGGTACCATGTAATAGGCGCGCTTATTGACATTAACCGGGCACAAATCCTGTCTCCGAGCTGCTACCGAGAATTTCATAGAAAAACCCAATAACACTGCTCGACCTGAGGATCGAATCCAGGACCTCTATCGTAGCAGTCGCGCTTAGTACCACTAGACTAATGAAGCAGTCAACTACTGTTAATAAATTATTATTAATACAAATTAGTAGTAGAAGGACATCATCGTCATCATCGGCTTCCTATATTGATACACTGTTGGATGTAGACCTGTCCTGGTAAACGCCAAAGAGCCCTATCTTCGGCTTTCCTCATCCAGTCACTGCCGGCCGGCAAATGGACATACTAATTGGCGAGGTCCTTCAAAAAGGTCAAGTCCGTAGCACTCGCAATAGGCGAACCTATGTAAGTAAACACAGAGGAAGCTTAAAAAACTATACAACATCGTAGGAAGTACTTAGTGGTCGGTACTAATTACCTACCCCTATGGGGAAAAGACGTGCATTTATAGAATTAAATAAGTACTAGATTCAAAATAGCTAAATAACTGCCTATTTAGATTAGTGGTCGTAAACGCGACTGCTACGCTAGAGGTGCTTGGTTTGATTCTCAAGTTGAGCCAACTATTGTAGAGTTCGTCATCAACCCATTACATTGTCCCACTGCTGGGTACGGGTCTCCTCTCATTACGAGAGGGATTAGGCTATAGTCCGCCACGCTAGCCTACTGCGTGTTGGGAGACTTCACATGCCGTCAAGAAAATCTCTCAGGCATGCAGGTTTCCTCACGATGTTTTTCTTCACCGTTTAAGCGCGTGATAATTAATTATTAATACGCACATGACTTCGAAAAGTCAGAGGTGCGTGCCTCGGATTCGAACTCGAGACGTTTGACTTTATTATAGAGTTATGGTCATGAAATTTTGAGAAGCAGTAAACGACCCAGTGTACTGTGGGTGTACACTTCTGCCTTACCCATCGCATAATACAGGCGTGATATGTTATTGATATTATTATGATAAAGTCAAAATTGACAGTATGACGGAACGTAAAAGATTATTCAAATCAAATCAATAAACGGGCAAAATATTTCAAAAACATAAAGGTCAAACCCAAAGTTGAAGCAGATACGTATATGTAGGTATGCAAAGTTTATGATGCTTAGGTGCCATCAGAACAGGTTCCGGTCGAACCTGACTGGTCGGCCCTGTAGCTGTTGCGCTGCACTTATACCCAATCTCATCAATTTCGGGTCTTCCATTATTTTCCCTTTCTTACAATGTTTATATGCAAATCATTCAACTTTTATTTTTTGTTGCCTTTTTCTGCTGTGATTGTTATTTTGTTATGTCTCATCTTTATGATAGCCGCACGTCTGAGGTGTTAACCACCTCGCTTGCTTCACCACAATGATTCAAGCGAATGTGTAGAAGATACAAATTCTGCAAAGACTTAGTAAGTATTATGTTACATATTATGCCATCACGCCCTTTACATGCAAGGGTAAAGCAGAGATGTGCTTCTGATGAACCTGTACTATTAGCAGCTCTTTTACACAGTTTCCATAATCAGGGCCATCTTTAACCTATTGAAGGCCTTGGGCATTTTAGGAAGACGACTATGACTACGATATGACAAGGGACTATTTTTTATCCTCATGGATCTCGGGGCCCGGAGAGGTAGCAATGGAAAGTAATTTATTGGCCGTTTAACTGACACAAATCATTACGAAAGAAAAGTCGTGAAATCGTTTAAAAGCAGGAAGAAGTCTCTTAATAGTACGACATCTGGACTCGGTTTACGGTTTCTAGTAGTATTATATTATTATTCTAGTAGTTTCTAGTAATTAATTAATTAAACAAAGATTCCATTAATTAATTTTACTGGTTTTACTTCCTAAATTCCGGGTTCAGACGAATAATGGTCAGTGCATCAATTATCGTTAAAGAGCGTACGTCTGAACTGAACACTGATTCACATCAACAATCACTTGTAACTGTTCTCTGTGAAGGTCGCTCTTTGAAATATCTACAACTTACAAAAAGTGGTTTATGTTAAGCTGTGAACACAGTTTTAATGTTGCGACTAAAATATTGTAACGATGAAATACTAGGCCGGTATTCCGGCCCAAAATAGAGAAGATATTTATATAAATCTACTTTACAACTTTAACAAGTATTTCCTAACTACAACGACCTCTGAGAAGAAACACCAAAACACACTCAGATAATCATGGTCTCTTTTCATAATAATAATGATGTCAATGTCACAATGTAGGGCAAACTCTTGAGTGGCCTATTGAAGAAAGGACTATAGCACCAAAGACTACAATATAATTGTATAGCACCATTAAATTTACGACCAGACACACGACAAACTTGAATCAGTCACCGTGTAATTCTTGTCAAATATTGTAAGGAGTTCAACGACACGATATTTGCGTAGGCCGTTGGAAATACTCAAGCTGGTCACTAAATCTAAAATATAGGATACTAGCTGACCAGACCTGACAGACTTTGTCCTGCCTGAACGTTTTGCAGCGCCTCCTCCCCGATATAATTGTGAATCTAATCCATCCAGAGATCCACTCAAACACACACAAAAAATCTCACGGTTCAGCCGTTTGAAGGAGTATGAAAATTTTTTGAACGATAAAATTGAAGCAAGATCAGATATAGCAATTCTATTGATAAGGACTTTGTTTTTAAGAAAATTATTTTACGTAATTGTAAGTCGACATTATAATTTAACATGAATATTTGTCCGCCACAAAGGCCAGAACATGACTGGATGATAATATTTTCTGTATTTTTAACAACCTGCGTGTTTTTTTTTATGAATACTCATGTTTGAACAAATAAAATATCTTTATCTTAAATCTTGAGTGACATATTATGTATACGCGTACAGAATAATTAAATACATGTCCCATAGCTTAGTCAATGTGTTGATCAGCTGTAAAATTATTTTTCTGCCTGAAATCCTTTATCGAGGCGGAAAAAACGTTTTCATATTATTATATATAGCCAATAAATTAACAGGAAACAAGCGGTACTAAATGAACCACCCGTTTACTAATGAAATATTTTAAAATATTATATTAAATTAATCAGTAAATGGTGTAAAAAATATTAAGTTTGCCTAGTATATACTAACTATTTACGTAGAATCCCGCGGTTGCTCTTACAGCCATATAAGGCTGGAGCGCTTGGGTTTTTCGTTTCGCAAATGGTGCGTTCATATTCCAACTTCACAACTTTTTTCATAAGTATTTGGCTTTATCTGTTGGTACATACCAAGCACACCTATGAAGATGATTTTTAGCGGGCAAAACGGATCCCTTCACTTCACCTTAGGTATAATAGGAACAAAAAAAAACATTAAGTATCATACATTTTTGACTTTTTTTATTACGTTACCCGTGTTAGGTTAGATATGGATTTGAAATTAGTCGGATCCACACCAAACGATCCAAAATGGATGGGCAATCGCGCAATCCGCGATCATGTTGTGTAGAATTGGCATTGCAAATTAATAACTTCTATTGTGACCCGAGCTTTATTTAAAATTGGTGTCTAAGAATTTTGTCTTATCTCTACAGTTCATATATGAATTCATATATATGTTGTTTTGAGAATTCGCTAACTATACTTACTTAGAAAATTATACCATGTATTTTGGAACAAGAGGAGCGAAGCGAAAAAATAATAAATAAAAGAAGTTATACACTTTTGTGATACAATTACTGATCTGCCGGTCTTATACAGATAGACTTATCACAATTAAGGATGTTAATGCATGACATTGGGTCAAAAATATATATGCTTAAACAATGCAAATTATGTCAAGGACGAGCTGTATCTTATGACTTACCAATATTTATTCCGGTCACCTTTGACTGCGGTTTATCACCTGCTACCAGATTTTGGCCTCGCACGTTATTCCCCGCATCCAGGGGTGTTAGTATGGCGATCACGTCGCTGCATTACGATTACATCGCTGTGCAAGGTCAGGGGCGCGAAACTTGTCCCGCTGACCAACAGTACATGTATGTCGAAGTAAGTCGGGGAACACAGAAGGTCCAATAAGGCACTACAAGACTGAAAAATTATAATCCTAAGTACCTGCCTTTAAATTCGCTGTCACATTCAGGATCTTTTCGCCAAAGCTTAGGATTAATAAAATATTTTTAGAGCACATTATGGCTTGGAAACGCTATTTTGTTGGCGGATACCTACTGTAAACAGAATTTTTAAACAATTGGGACAATAAGTTATTATTATGTTATAGGTACCTATTATGAGAACAATTGAGTACATTTATAAGTATAATATTAAAATAAATAAATCCACTATTAATTACATACCAAAAGCAGAGCCTGAAACATATCTACCGACAGGTGGATATACCTGAGGAAACTACTGGATGACAAATTGTCTAATTTTATTGTATAAAAGGCGTCAGCTGACTGTGTCATTAGTATTATTGTTTTTTTCAATGAGATTCGCAGTAGCAGCTCTGAGCTGGGATTTGATGTTGCCCGGCTAGTAGCAATAAGATCGCTCCTATTACATAGGACCTAAACATACCGACGAACTGTGGGTGGACATTAGTAAACATCTGCCTAACCTTTCGAAAAATACAGGGGTAATGGTATGTTATGTTAATTTGTTTAAAATTTAGCTTCTAACATGCAGGCGTAAGTGGATATGGGCATTGGTGAAATTAATTCAAAAGTCTGTGTTAATTGTGCCTTCTGTAGATCACATGTACACTGGCAGTACTGGCACCATTAACATGTAAATTTAATTCGGACATCTACATAATATTGGCTATTACGCCGCTTTGATGTGTCAAACTAGTTCTGTCTGTACGTTTGTGTCTTACATTGAACTTTATGTACACACTGGTTAATCGAGGCTCCATTTTTTTTTGAAATTTTTCCTCAGAAATTAAAAGTAATTGAAGCAATGTATGAAAGCTTCATTGGTCTGGTAGTTGCAAGTGCAGCTGCGTGACGTTAGGATTCGATTCCCAGGTCGAGTGAGTTTGGATGCGTGCCCGTTTAATGTCAATAGACTCGAGATAATCTCGGCTGAACGTTGACATAAAAACATAACAGTAAACTAAGGATGTACAGTGGGTTATAGCTGTTACCTGACCCACCCTAGGTGGGCCGGCGTGGTCTAAGTGGGTCGGGTAACAGCTGCCTAACTCTCTCCTACGTGATACAGGCGTTATAGTATATATTATGTTATATAATTATGTAAACTGTGACACATACTAAGATATACTGATCATCCATCTAGAGAAAGAACTAGTTGAACTTTTAAACTATTATACACTGTGACATGTCAGTCGTATTCCCGCGAAGGGCCTCGTCATAATCATGAAATTATGAAAATTTTTCACTATGGGACCAACCCTGAAATCGAATATGGTACAGTTGGTGTCGCAATTAGGTACTACTGCCATGAACGTAAAAATGATCGACCGCAACCCCAGCGTTCACCTTTAGAGGAGTGTCCCTCGCGAACGCAACAATGTTGCACAGTTGTCGCTGCCTATCCCTCGCGATGCGAACGCGTGCCCGAGAGGAGAAACAACAATACATTTGCAACATTTTCACGCGTATTTCTTATGTTGCGAATTTTGGAGATTACTCCTATAATATTGTTAATACGTAAAAAAAAAACTTGTAAAAATATATTCACTATATTATCTGGGTTTCTTTCGAATCAGAATGTTTCTGTATTGATACATTGTCGAGAAATACTAGCATAAAGTTGGGCCCTTTTTCAACGAAAATTGCCAATCTTTGAGCTCGTGTAACTTTTTAACCGTATATTGAAATGAAATTGTATACTACAGGAACACGTATTTTAATGATAAGATTGTTACTGAAAAATTCCAAAGACTTTCATTTGTTTATATCCATGATAAGACCAAACTACGTTTGTATGGAGCGCGGAGCGGATACTATCCTCTTAAGTTATTTTAAATTAGAATTCTATCCAAATGTTTTTTTTTATATAAATTAGGTACGATAGGCTCATTCATCTTTGAACACCACTACCAAGGCAATGATTTAGTAAACAAACAATGGTTTATCTCAATCTCTTGGCCAAAGGCACCCATTACGAGCACAATGTGTTCCTACAATATACTACACGACATAAAGCATAATGCGGCTACGTGACACCAGGTGGCGCGACCAAGGAAACTATTTATTGTTATGAACTGTGACGTAATGTTCATCTTCATACATTACACACTACAGTGTGTAGATGTAGTTACATTAAGGGTAAAGCGTCAGGGTTGGGCGCAAAATTTTTTTTTTCTTCGATTTTGGCATTTTTTTCGGTTACTGCAACGTACCTAGAATGTGAATATACATTCTAGGTACATGGCAGTAGAAATTGCGATATCAACAATAACTTATTTAAAATTGAGTATTAAATCTTAAACTGTGCCTTAACGGTCTTATTATTAAAGGTATATCGAGCGATGATAGTATAGATAGAAACCCACCAAATCAAATAAAATGTTTTTATTTCAAATAAGCTTTTACAAGCGTTTATGAAACGTATTGACTCTAGTTGCACGGTTCCAAGCAGTTGATCCTATAGAGAAGAATCCGGCAAGAAACTCCATGGACACTCTTTTAAAATACATCATCATCATCATTTTCATTAGCACGTTTGGCACACTGGATGAAAAGAGCTGAAGATCGGGATAGTAACTAATTCACTTATAAAATATTGTTATATTATGATTTATTCAGCAGAGAAACTATTCTGGGTAGTACGCACGGCTACACATCAATCTATACTAATCCAGTTTACACTGACCTCTTATTGTTTGGGAAGCCTATACACTGCAAGATCAACTTAAACTGGATTTGTATAGATTGACCTGGTAGCCTACCTACCCCTACAAAGAGATTTAAAAGTAGTATCGAACGGGCACTAGGTAGGTATTGTCATCCAAAAACTTAGATCCCAATTTAATTTAGTTTCTTTCTTGGCGATGCTGACGTACGCATGGTTAAACTACTATACATTACTAGTTTAAGCTAACCTCTCAATATAGGGAAAACCTATACAATGAGAGATCAGCTTATACTGGAAAATCAATACTTATGGGTACTCTTCTGTTTAGGTATTGAGTACCTATGAGGATCATATACGAGATGTCGATTTGATTCGCGATTTCTCTACTACATTTTGAATACCTTATGAATTCTTCTATCAATCCTAATTGATTAGAGAAACAATGACCCTCCAGAGGGTGATGACAATTATTTTTCTTTTCTATTAATTTATATTTGAATGGTTAATTTGAACCTCACTTCGAAAATTTAATGTACGTTTGTACCAATGGTAAACACCACCCAGGTATTATGACGCAAATCCATATAAATACTCGTACATTCATCTTTGTGTGACCTATTGACAGTACCTTCATGTTTTTATTATATTATTATGGCGCAGAAAGTATAAAATAGTCAGTCACTAAACGCTAAACAAACGAGAAGAAGGTTTGTTTGACGACAACCTTTTGGATTTTATAAGCATAATGCAAATACGACGGGCAACACTATATACTACAAACAGTTCAACATATTTCAGTATATTTAGGTAAAACATCAGGCCTGTTTCCCGCAAGGGTTAGGCAGAGGTGTACTTACTGATGTACCTGAACTTAGCGAGCAAATCTATTTTTATGGGATAACTCGGCAAACGAGCAGGCGAGCTACCTGATGGTAAGTAGTCATCGCCGCCCATGGACATCTGCAAAACCAAAGGAGTTGAGATGCGTTGGGACTGAGGGAGGAATTGAGCCTCCGGCGCTCCACACTATTCGCACGAAACGCAGCAGTATACTAGAATATCGAGGTCGAGTATCAGTATGATACTCGACCTCGATATTCTGTGGGAGGGTAGTACCTCCCCTGGTCGTGCCGACCCATTCATGCTGGCATGTAGACATGCCAGCATGTCATGTCTACTACAAAAACCTATTAGCATTAAACAGGAATAAATCCATAGTCCTTGCTCGCCCTGGGAATCGAACCCAGAACCTCCAGCGATCGCGGTTGGGACCACTGGACTAACGAGGCAGGCTTGTGATCGTTGGATACTTTTTGTATTGTAATAAGATGATAAACAAGAATAGGTACCTACAAGTCGGCTGGTGGTGAGCGTCAACCGCAGCCATAGACGTCAGCAACACCAGTAGTATCACTCGCGTGTTGTCATCTTGACACTTTAGGTTATTAAGTCTCCTATGCCCTGTATCAGAGGCTACATTGCCCTTCAAACCGAGGGTATATTTGACAATGCGATAGTGAAATAAAACTACTTTTTACGGATTTTATCGCGTTATATTGATATTTTTAAATTCGATAGTACCAACCCAGACGATCTGAGCAGCAGCGTTATACAACCTCACGCTTTTAACCAACTTCAAAAAATGCAGGAGGTTTTTAATACGTAATATAGTTTGTTACCTCAGAACTCTTTCATTTAAAAACCGATTCAAAAAAATCATTTTCTGTTTAAGAAGTACTCTTTTTTTTGTAGTTCTGTTTAAGAAGTATACTTTTTTTAGTTTGATGAGTATCTGGTCACTGAAAATTAAAAAACAAAATAAATTTTAACAAAAATCCAATCAAATCCGAGGCACCGACCTCCGAATCTGTGTTTCACATAACATTTTTTTGTATCGTTTTGATTGCGGTTTTACCTTTTGTTGAAAGTTATTTTATGTAGATACAAATGTCTGATATAGGTACACCGCCATCTTGTCGCAAAATTCTTACAGTTTTTAAATAGGTACATTACGTAGGTATATCTGTCCTTTACTCTGATTGATTTATATTATTGTCTCAAGTGTTTATTTATTTACTTATGTGGGCAAGGCAATGCATATGTATTATTATTATGTCTCTCCCATATAAAACGACTAATTAAAATTACTGTAAGTGCTGAGCAGTATCTATAAAACAAATTATAGTATTGTTATCTGAACTACATGTACCTACAAAGGTACATAGTTTCATTTTGATAGCACAATTATTAGGGGCGGGTTAAAATTGACTTTTGATATTTTATTACATTGTTTCTTAGTTAGTTACAGGTGAAGACAATTAAAGCGTGGTAATAAGTTCTTATTTGAAAGATATCTCCTGTTTTAAAGTACCTATTATACAGTTTTAAAGTTTTGGCTCATACTTCAAGGGATATAAACAAACCAGTTTGAGAAGTACTTACTGGGAAATATTGAATTTTTCATGAACCTTCTAAAAAACATTTTTAATAAGCAATTTAATACCTATGACTTTTGACTCAAAACTATGCCTTTGTGGCACTAAAAATGTATAAGATTTACTTTCATTAATAGTGGATTTGATAATTCCTTTTTTCTTTGCTTAACATTTCTATAATCAGCGTTATTTTGATTAGGAGCCTGGTATTTATTTTTAGGGGTTTGTGGCAGTCAGAAGCGTAATCACAACCAGGCTAGTTTTATTTCTAACAGTATTCGTTGGGTAAGTCATTATGAACCCATTCACAATTCCACTGCTGGGTACGGGGCTCGTCTCAGAATGACAGGGCTAGTCTACCATACTGGCTTACTGCGGGGAGGGAGACGTTACATGCCGTGGGAGAGACAGAGTTGAGAATATCTCTTCGAGCAGCCGTTCAGGTTTCCTCACGATGTTTTCCTTCGTTGTTAATGCGCGTGACAATTAATTAATGCGCACATGATCTCGAAAAGTCGTAAGGTGCCTTGGTACCTTGGTTTCAAACTTGATAACACATTTTTTACATTAACAGATTTTATTGCAGAATGTATGTGATTAAATACCTTGTTTTATACAAGTTGTTTTAAAATTGTTTCTTTAAGTATTTTTGTATGGACCTTGAGTCCGAAATAAAGATTTAGGTATATTTTTTTTTTTGTTAAAAATAAAGCTTACTAGCAATGTGGGTCACACACTACTAGTATTCTTGCTAACCCCTCGTGCTAAGCTAAATGCTTGTGTTACGAGTGGGTTCACGCCGTAGTGCAATGGGTGGGGCTCGAACCGGCAACCATATGATCGCAAGTCCGACGCCCTAGCCATTAGGCTACCGACGCTTCAATATTATTATACATGTTATATTATATCAAGCGGCTGCGACACAACATCTTGTTGCACGTCTGGTATTTGGTGGTCATCCATGGGCGTGTAGGTGCGGGTAGGTAGATGATAAGTAACGCAAAATACATCAAACATACTTGATATAACTAACAATTAATACTAACACTAACAATTAATTAAACATTGACAATTTGACAATAGTTTAAATAAAACTCTATTTATTTTATATGATTAACGATGCAATACAACTTAGAAGAAGAGCTAATAGATTTTTGCATGCGCACTGCGTGGTGTTCCGGAAACATCAGCAAAGAAAAACTTTAAATGTAAGTGAAAACCATATCAGAATCAGTTGCGGGATTTGGAATAAGTTAGCGGAGCAGATAATGTAAACGGCGACTTTACTTTATACTATTTACTAAATAGTCTGGATTTGTGCCCGGTGAATGGCAATAGGCTCGCCCCCTATTACATGGGACCTAAAAATACCGGCGAACTGTGGGTGTAAATTAAGGACACCTCTGCCTAACCCTTCGGGGAATACAGGCGTGATGGTATGTTATTTACTAAATATCTATAGGTATGTAAATTAGACCTGTATTGTTATTTTTCCTGCGGCTTCTAGTTAGGAGCAGTCGCTATGACTACTAAGCCACCGCGAGTCCCGCCATCGCCAGGTCGAAATTTCCCTTCACATTTTGTATTCACGTCTTTAAGGTGACATCAACCAGAAGACGCATATTTCACAATCTGTTTTTTTATGGGATAACTCGGCAAACGAGCAGGCGAGCTACCTGATGGTAAGTAGTTATCGCCGTCCATGGACATCTGCAAAACCAAAGGAGTTGCAGATACGTTGCCGAGCCTATTTAGGGGAAGGAGAAAAGGAGAAGGAAGAGGATTTAGAGAAAAATTGGGCCTCCGGCCCTCTCGCTCACCGAACGAAGGGCAGTAGCGAAACGCTACTACTCGGACGTCGGTCTTCAGCGAGAGTGTGGTACTTCCCCAGTCACGGCGGCCCATTCATCCTGCGAACAGCGTGGCCCTCATCATCATCATCCACAGCCTGATTTCACCCACTGCTGGGTATAGGCGTCCCTAAGTTTGTGCCATCCAAAACATAAGACGGTTGACGACATAACTTACGTCGTTGGGCGTACTTGGATGAGAGTGGCATGGGACCGTGGTGGATGGCGTGGCCCTACCACAACTAAATAATCTGGTGCATTTTCCATGTTGATATCACGTTAGTATTGCTTGCATTGATCTTGTATTTCGAAATCCTAACAGAATATTCACAATTCCTTTCTTAACTAATGTAGAAACAACTAGGTAACACGCCTTAGATTATTAGTATTTATAGTTTTTATGATTCCGTGGTTTATTAGTGATATTTATTTATGTATACGAACCATCATAGCTGTATTTCCCGAAGGGTTAGGCAGAGGTGTACTAATGTACACTCACATTTCGCCGGTATGTTTAGGTCCCTTTAGGTATGTAATAGGTCGCGAGCCTATTGCCATTAACCGGGCACAAATTCAGACTACGAGCTACTACTGGGAATTTCATAGAAAAACCCAATAACACTGCTCAACCTGGGAATCGAACCCAGGACCTCTTGCGTAGCAGTCTCGCTTGGGGCCACTAGACTAACGAGGCAGCCGAGGTATGGTAGTAAGTGTGACAGAAGTAAAACGTCAATGTCAAGTAAGTGTCAATGATGACAAAATGTACACTTCCTCTTTCCCTCGAGCTCGTTGACCAAGATAGGTCGAATCCCAGTTTAATGAAAGTTATAATACTAAGAAGGCATTAATAAATATTTCAAAAATACGAGTACAAGTATCACTATCACTATCACTACATAGTATAAAACAAAGTCGCTTTCTCTGTCCCTATGTCCCTTTGTATGCTTAAATCTTTGAAACTACGCAACGGATTTTGTTGCGGTTTTTTTTAATAGATAGAGTGATTCAAGAGGAAGGCTTATATGCATAATACATACATATTTTAGTATAGAAAAGCCGAGAAACTACGCGGGCGAAGCCGTGGGCGGGAAGCTAGTTGTTTATAATATTAAGAAGACAATAACATTAGTGACATCGCAGGCGACGGTGAGTTACAGTTATTGAATAAGAACTATTGTATTAGGTAAACTTATTTAATGTCACATTAACAAATAGACTGATCCACTATTTATACCATAAATTTACCGTAGCAACAGTAGAACAATTTATCCTGTTAAATTTACCTTAAAACAGTGTCCTACATTGTAGCTCAACTTCAAATAATTTCTATTATTTATTTATATGTGCCCCAAAAAAACATTTACTGGTGGGAATCATAGTTTTCCTGTTGATATTCCATGAATATGTATCTAACAGTTATTTAATAATGTTTATGAAATGCAATAGGTACACGTTTTGTTGTCATGTAATAATAATTAGCCAAAGGGGCTTGTCGGCAATGATCGATTTAATCTTAATTATATATTATTATATTCTACAACTTATATAAGAGATTAACTGCGCCCTTTAGTATTGCTTGCATTGATCGAAATCCTAACAGAATATTCACAATTCCTTTCTTAACTAATGTATAAACAACTAACACGCCTTAGGTTATTAGTATTTATAGTTTTTATGATTCCGTGGTTTATTAGTGATATTTATTTATGTATACGAACCATCATAGCTGTATTCCCCAAAGGGTTAGGCAGACATGTACAGCCAAAGTTCACCGGTACAATTAGGTTTTATGCAATAGTGTGTCCCATGTATTGCCATTAACCGGGCACAAAACCAAACGTCTACTGAGAATTCCATAGAAAAAAAACCCAATAAGTAAGAATTTGCAATTGCAGGACCTCTAGAGTAAGTAGGTATTATAATATATCATATTATTGGGCTGCCCCCATAACCTTCCACATTTATCTATCATATGCAAATAGAAGATACATAGAAAGAATAATTTTATTATCATTTTATTTATTAAAAACGTTACGAATAGCTAGTTAAAAAAATATGACTTCGTTTTCCTAGTACCTAGACTTAAAATGAAGATGGAGGTATTAAATCTATGAAATAGAAATAAATTCTACGTAGGAGACGGATGGTCGGCGTGATAAATGGTAGTAATGTTTAGTGGCATCATTGCTCACATATCTAACATAGATTATGTAATCTCACAGTAAATTACGTACTTAACGTCAGTGTTTATGTGATGTTTTATATGCCATAAGCTATAGCTAGTATTATTGAATTAAGGCTAGGCTAGGCCAAAACACCCCAACTTTAATTTGATTTTTAAAGTAACAAAATATTTTTTTTTGTTAAAACTCGATAACGAGCTCAAAAGTTGATCCTGATTACTAATATACGCGGATGGGTACGAAGGGCGCCGGGCGGCACAGGTGAGTGATTAGCCTCCGGTGTAACTTGCGCTGATTTTCGCAATAAAAATGGGTGTCCAACTTGAATAATTTTTAAACGTAAAAATATAACATAAGGTAAAAATCATTGCAATCGATTCTGTTACTGATTCTGAACAAACTCCTTTCGGCTTTTTGGGCCAATAAAAACTAACGTTGTGTATTTAATTATTAATTCACTCTCAGGAACCAGGCTCCCTCAGAGAGAGAGCTCTGTGTCTTAAGTGCATGGCTACTGAACGTGAGACTCACGTTAGAATTATCAGGTCGAGAAATACCTATATTGTTCTAATTATTAAATTCACAGTAGCAGCTCATTAGTCTAGTGGTCCCAATCGCGAATGCTACCCTAGAGGTACTGGGTTCGATCCCCAGGTCGAGCAAAGTGTTATTGGGTTTTTCTATGAAATTCTCAGTAGCAGCTCGGAGTCTGGATTTGTGCCCGGTGAATGGCAATAGGCTCGCCCCCTATTACATGGGACCTAAACATACCGGCGAACTGTGGGTGTACATTAAGTACACCTCTGCCTAACCCTTCGGGGAATACAGGCGTGATGGTATGTTATGTTATGTTCAGTAGCAGCTCGAAGTTGTATTTGCGCTGGGTGAATGACAACAGGCTCGCCCCTTAATACGCCTCAAACAAACCGGTTAGCTGACTGTATTTACATGAATATTTTGGAAATAAAACCAACAACTTCAAAGCCAACAAAATTATTGGTACCTTTTTTATAGTACCGAAAATCCTAATGGATCGTCTGCCACCAGGGGAGGGCAGAGTATATCAGACTTGTACCGACTAAGCCGCATATACCTTCCCTTGCCCTATAGTCCCGGCTATGGTATTCGTGACATACCTCTCAAAAATATACCTAAACTACAGCACAAGCTTACGTGCTAAAATGTAAGGTTACCTGTCCGCGCAAAAAGTACAAAAATGCTTGAACCTAAACGGGTTTGGCTCGTACCTACCGCATACCGGTAATACCGGTATTCAAGTACAAGGTCAGGCCATCCCACAACACGCAAAACATTCACCCACATTTTGGCAAAATAGGTAGGTACGAGTATCTTTAGTTCCCAAAATAAGAGAGATTCTCTACTGTAGTAGTGTAGTGGCAAATCCACTTAATAGCCTACACGGTATTTTCCCACAGGGATTGGTAGAAAAAATAGAATTTACATGCTACGATTCTTGTATGGTTCCTTTATTTTGTCCACATTCACACACATACTGTCATAATTATTCACGCACCTGTTGAAAATACCACGCAATTGACTTTTTTATGAGGTCGGTGCATGTCTGTCTAGAGCGTCCCCCCCAAATGATTTCACTGATAAACACCTCATACCTATATATTATATAGTTTTGTTATGATCTTATATTCATATGACCTTGAATGAACTCGATGGCGAGTCTTACTGCACGTACATGCTCTTAGAATGCACCTGATACAAAACTTTGTCCTATAGTCATATATGTCCCATGTCCCATAGTCGCTAAGATCAGCAAACTAACATAACATAACATACAATCACGCCTGTATTCCCCGAAGGGTTAGGCAGAGGTGTACTTAATATAAGTACACCCACAGTTCGCCGGTATGTTTGGGTCCCATGTAATAGGGGGCGAGCCTATTGCCATTCACCGGGCACAAATCCAGACTCCGAGCTGCTACTGAGAATTTCATAGAAAAACTCAATAACACTTTGCTCGACCTGGGGATCGAACCCAAGACCTCTAGAGTAGCAGTCGCGATTGGGACCACTAGACCAACGAGGCAGTCTGCAAATCAGATCAGCAAACTGTTATGTTAATAAGAAATAAACTGATAAATAACAATGAATTTTCCCCTTTAACATACCAAAAACGACTTTAAAAATGTGTTGATTGCATACGAAAAAGGTCTAATTAGATGAATTAGTCAGCTTCGTGAGATTCTGAATATAAACCAGTTTCGAGACAAAGACTGCACACAACAATAAATTATATATTTTATTACAACCATACTTCCAAGAATTAAATAATCAAGACTTTTAAAAAAGATTTTAATTAATATTATTGGATATTTTATTGTGTAAAAATATTTTGTCGATTTTTGGTGTATAAGCAAGAAAATTATACTATAAAGCATAGGCTTTATTTCTCACTACACTTTTATATTGTAGCTATATTGTTATACATATTTAAGTACAACATTATAACAAAACTGCCTCGTTAGTCTAGTGGTTCTAAGTCCGACTACTACGCTAGAGGTCCTGGGTTATATTCCCAGGTCGAGCAAAGTGTTATTGGGTTTTCTCTGAAATTCCCAGTAGCATTGGATTGGATTTGTACCCGGTAAATGGCTATAAGCTCGCCCCTTGTTACAAAGGACCTAATCATACCGGCGAAATGTGGGTGTACATTAGTAGGTACACCTCTGCCTGGCAATACAATACAGGCGTGATGGTATGATAGTATTATAACAAAATAACGCATACATAGAACTCGCACACTTTTATTTAATTTTTTAACTAATTGTATGTGGTAATTAAGAGGGTGTCTTCTAGCCGTCGTCAGCGACGCGGGCGGCCGCGCTAATGCTAGCTCGCGGATACATATTAAATATTATTATTTTTATGTTATATAACTAAGTTTTATTGTAACTTGTGTAGTATGAATTATGATTTAATAATACTTACTGAAACTTGGCTCAATAGTAATGTTCTGAGCAGTGAGTTATTTGACGATAGATATGAGGTGTACAGAAGGGATAGGGAAACAAGCGGATTTCAGTTTAGCAAAGAAGGAGGGGGAGTTTTGATCGCAGTTAATAAAAAAATTAATTCCACGCGCATCTTACGCTGGCAGAGTAAATGTGAAGATCTTTGGATCACAGTTGACATACCTACATGTCGTAGTTCACGTCAAATGGCTTTATGTGTGATTTACCTTCCTCCACCAGTATGCCTTGCTACTTTGGAACACTTCATTGAGAACTGCAACAGAGTCCTAGACACAACAGAAATTCCCATTTGTATAGCAGGAGATTTTAACTTAGCTAAAATTGACTGGGAGTTTAATATCTTAAATGAGTCCCTGCCTAAAACTTGTCAAAATCTTTTGGATTTTGTAAATATAAGTCAGATGATACAACATAATTATGTGAAAAACTGTTCAGGGCGTATATTGGATCTGGTATTATCTACAGTACCAACGTGTTCAGTAAGTGAGTCTAACTGCTCTCTTGTTAATATCGATAAACTACATCCCCCCCTCGAACTGACCTTAACATTGATAAAAGATTGTACATTGCCATATAGCCTTAGCAGCAGACCAAATTTTTATAAAGCAAATTATACAGAAATTAACAACTACTTAAATGAACTGGAATGGAATGAACTTCTTAAAAATATTGATGACGTAAACGATATGCTTGCAGTCTTCTACAGATGCTTGCATGATGCTATTAAAAAATTTGTACCTGAACGAAAACCAAATAATTGTCGTTATCCACCATGGTTTACTAAAACAATAATAAAATCTTTAAAAGAAAAAAATAGGTTGAGGTTGCGGCTTAAAAAATACAATAATCCTATGGATGACATTGAGTTAAAATTAGTTTCCAAGCGATGTAAGAAATTAGCCATGAATCTATATAATGAATATATACAGAAATTGGAAATAGATATCAAAGAAAACCCCAAATTGTCTCCCTACTTTACAATGTGCTTTTCCTGCCTTCTTCCCCCTTTTATCTTAAAAAACGTTTTGAGTTCCTCGGTGACTCTCACACTCGATTTTTACGGTCATCGGATAACTTGAGACTCAAAATGCCTATGCATTCCACAACTTTCTACGACAAGTCCTTCTCAGTGCAGGCTGCCCGTTTGTGGAATGCGTTGCCAGTGCCCATTAGGCGTGCGCGATCGCTGCCAATGTTCAAAAAGCTTGTGAAGGAACATTATTTGTCGCTTTAACTTGTATTGTAATATTTAATGCTATTTATGTATATATTATAGGTATATTATAATTATTTAATATTTATGGTAGATATATATATATATATATATATATATTATTACTATACTATTATTATATTAAATTAAATTTAAGTTTTACTGTAATACTGCACCATTGTCAACCCCATTTATTTTGTTCTGTACCGATATGTCCATACCAAGGTTGCCTGGAAGAAATCGCAGTCTGCGATAAGGCCGCCCATTGTATGTTTTTATGAACAACTGTGTCCTATATATTTGTGATTTTATTGGTGTACAATAAAGTATATATAAATAAAATAAATAAATAAAAAATTGTTTTGGAGTTACATAAAAGCTAAACGTGGTGGATCTAGTGCCTACCCACTTGCGATGACTGACGGACAGGTAGTAACATCAGATGGTTCTGAAATTTGTAATCTTTTTGCTGATCACTTCTCAACCGTGTACACACCTGACAGTACTACGGAAATTAATTGCGGTTCAGAGTTTCTTCGTGACCTACATAGCAATAGTCAGTGCCTAACTAGCCCAGCAATAAACCGAAGCTGTTTACTGAAGAAACTAAAAACAGTTAATATTAGTAAAGGACCAGGTCCTGATGGCATCCCACCAGTTTTTATCTCTTCCTGTGCAGAAGCATTGGTAACTCCTTTACTAAAAATTTACAATACGTCACTGTCTTCAGGTATCTTTCCGTTAGAGTGGAGGAAGGCCAAGGTAGTCCCAGTGCATAAATCAGAAAAAAAAGAAGCTATTTACAACTACAGACCAATTTCAATTCTGTCCACTTTTGCGAAGATTTTTGAGGCTATTGTATGTCCGTATATCCAGCAGCATTTTAGAAAATACCTCAGTGACAGCCAACATGGTTTCGTAGCGGCAAGATCTACAACCACGAATTTGGTGTCATTCACGGAGTCTCTCATCCAAGCTGTTGATGCGGGCAAACAATTTGATGTAATATATACTGATTTCAGTAAAGCATTTGACAAAATGCCCCACTCCTTAATAGTTTACAAACTTGCAGCTTACGGTATTTCTGGATCATTATTGAATTGGTTCAAGTCATACTTAACTGAACGCGAGTTTTACGTTGTTGTAAACGGTTTTAGATCTGCAGCACACAAAATAACTTCAGGTGCTCCTCAAGGATCGCACTTAGCTCCAATTTTATTTAATATATTTATCAACGACCTTCCTGAGTGTCTCCGTTTCTCTGAACCTTTTCTTTATGCTGATGACTTAAAGTTCGCAAGAAAAATTGAATCACCTAGAGATAGCGAACTTTTGCAATATGACATAAATCGAGTTGTCGAATGGTGTCATAATAATAAAATGCAACTGAATTTCAATAAATGTTATTATGTAAAATATACTAGAAAAATTAACTGTTTCAATAATGAATACTTCATAAACCAAAACAAGGTGCAAGAAGTGGAAATACTCAGGGACTTAGGGGTGCTGTTCGATAGAAAAATCAGCTTTGTACCACATATTGAAAATATTATTAAGAAGGCATCAAAAATGTTAGGGTTTGTAATTCGAAATACTAAAGGTTTTCGAAGGAGTAGCACCAAAATAATGTTATACAATAGTCTCGTACGGAGTGTCATGGAATATTGTAGCGTTGTATGGAGACCTCATTACGCCACTCACATGCTGCGGATAGAACGTGTACAGAAACGTTTTATGTGGCATCTAGCTTTTTTTGAAGGGAAATCTAAACTTTTACCGTCCTATAAAACCCGCCTGATTCATTTTAGAGTCACTCAACTATCCACACGCGGACACGTCACCGATGCATTATTCTTGTTCAAACTCCTACGAAACAAGATAGACTGCCCCAAACTATTGAATCTCATAAGATTTCGCGCTCCTTCGAGATATCCCAGGAATCTCATATCACCATTATGTGCGCCGTTACGTAAGACTGTGCTAGGTGCGGGCTCACCAATACCTCGGTTGTGTAAAACGGTCAATAGCTGCAGTGACTTAGTGGATATACATCATGATAGCTTAAGGCAATTTATTAAAGTCTTTGTTAATCTGAGTCCTCACATAAAATAATTTGTTTTTGTATAATGTCACGTATCTTTCTAATTTTAAATTCATATAGTTATTTATTTAAGTTTTTTACCTAATTTTGATTATTTTAAAAAATTGGAGATTCCTTATATTTCACATTTAATTTTGATTATTTTATTTTATATAATTTGAGATAATATTCCTTTAAATTTTTATTTTATTAAAATTTTGCTAACTGTTTTTATTCGATGATTTAAATTATGTTATGGATGAATTTTAATGAATTTTTTATATTATCATAAATCTAGTTTTAACATTTTTTAAAGTAAGTGTTTAATGAATTAATGAATTATTATTTTTTAGCCTAATTTGTTAATAAGTTTTCTATCTGCAATTATTTTTATTTTTATCTTGTTATTTTATATTATATTTTTACTTATATTTCTATTGATTCAATTTTATAAAAGTTCATAATTATTTTATTCTATATTTTTTCATTACATTTAATAATTATTATTGCAGCCGTTTATTGTACAAGCGGTGTTAACCTTTAATTAATTGTTACACTTGTAAATGTGTCCGAGCAAATTAATCTGTAAATGTATCGTGTAAACAATTGTTGGTTAACCTGAATTAAATAAATAAAAAAATAAATAAATAAGTTTGTACGGTTCTGTTACGTAAGCACGTGAATTATATTATATGATATTATAATATTGTGTATAACCTGAATATCCATACTATCCGTGCTCACATTATAAATGCTAAGTAAATCAGTTTGTTACGTTTTCACACCTTATCATTTGACACGAGGAGTGGAACAGCGGGTTAGAGCTAGAAACATCATAAGAACCTATTCATTCATTCATTCATCATCAACCCATTACACTGTCCCACTGCTGGGCATGGGTCTCCTCTCAGTACGAGAGGGATTAGGCTATAGTCCGCCACGCTAGCCTACTGCGGGTTGGCGGCCTTCACACGCCGTCAAGAAAATCTCTCAGGCATGCAGGTTTCTGCTTCACCGTTTAAGCGCGTGATAATTAATTGTTAAGAACCTATTATAAAATATTATCTTTGCTACGCCTGAAAAAGACACTAAGTCTAGTAAGTAGGTAGGTAGATACTACATATCTTAAATGTAACACCTTTGTATACACTTAGTTTGCAAATGAATGTTTGATTTAAACTTGACATGAAATAGCCTAGCTGTTGTTTGAGCGACCACCTGGAAGACAACATGATTCAGATTCAGTTCCTGTTAGGAAGAAAGCTTAACATACCTTCTGAAAGCATACTTTGTGGATATAGAATTCTACTTTTTTCTTACACACACATCCTACATACTGCACATTGTAATAATAAGTAGAGCGTGCTCATACTATGTTGTTAATCTTTAATAAGAATATCGTTTGATATTAACTATAAAAGCATACATTTTTAAACGATATCAAAAATATGAAGCTTAAACTAAATGCCACTAACACAACGAAATCGATGCGACGAAATGAATGCATAGGTGACATAATTTTAAACAAGCATTTAGCCTAGCTCGAAAAAAAAAAGTCAATAACCTTGTTAGGCAGCTGCGCTTACCACTACACCAATGAGATTAATACTGATATGATATTTAAATAACCTAAGAACACAGTCTACCAATCATAGCTCACCAACATATCTCAAACCACGTGTAGGTATTGATTGAGTTACAACCAGATTACGCAACATTCCCTCCGCATGCGTATGCACACCTACCAGCGATGGGAAATCCTCTCGTCTCACTCTTCGTAGAACATTTCATTATCCTTGTTTCTGAAGGTCGAACAGACCACTTAGGTCTGAAGAATCAAGTTCAACTTTTTAGGGTTTCCGATGCAGAAAACCCTTTCTTTTACATAACATCGATCTCTTGTGAATTTATAATGCCCTAGTAAGTTTCTGCAACATATAAACTTTACAGAAATTCGATTCTGAATTTACGTGAACAATGAAGTCTAAATGAAAATATAACACCTATAATTATTTTACTGAACCATTTAGAAATTATATAAAACTAATGTCCTGAATTCTGATAAGCTATCAGAATAATGGGTGTCCCGAAATTATAGGACTACAGGATTTGTATATGATAACCATAGGTTTATTTGAGTACGGAACCCGATCCACTACGCGTGGCGCCAGGTACATAACTGAATCATGTTTAAAAATAAAAGTTAACAACTTTCTATAGCGGGAATATCCCGGTATTCACGTTCACATCGACTGTGACCTTTTTCCTTGGCACTGGGTAATCCAAGAATCTGTCAATGTGGTAGATTTATTTATACGCATTGTCAGCCACTACACCCTACTTTCGATACAATGCACGCAATGAATGGTGACGTAATGACGATCTCTCTCTCTCTCAACATCTCTTTCCCTTTCTATCTGTAGTATACTAATGTTTTATCTGCCATTTTTTATCATGAACTGATAACAAATAATTTTACACGGTCACTCGCATTAGTATACCAACATTAAAACGTTTTTATTCTAAAGTTATTTTAATTACTTACCAAAAAGTTATTTTTCACACACAAAATTGCTCACTTCGTATGATAAAAAAATAATTATCCAATAAGTTGTACACGCAACGAAAAATATATGCTTTTATCTGACTTTTTTTTTATTGAACGGATAACAAAATAATGATACGGGATCAATTCGTTTTATTTTACCGATAATAATACATATTTGAACAACATTTTTTCAAATACCAATCAATAATCTTTTATTCCTAATATAGTGAACTTCATAATACCTATATGATATGAATAATGGAGTACCAATAAGTTGTAGACGGAACGAAAATGCAATGTGGACGGTACTGCGTCGCATAGTCATTTCGTGCAGTATTTGATTAAGATGTTAAGTTAAGATACGTAGATGTAGAGCTTCAACACATCATTAGCTGACAACTGGTACATTACTAACAGTAACATAATTCTTTGTCACGTGGGAAAATTTGATAAATAAGATGACGTTGTTTTTTCATCTGTTTTGCGACGAGTATTATTTATTCGTAGTTTGCGACGACATCGACAAGGTGTGGGAGAAAAAATATTATATTTTAAATAACCTATCATAGAATAGACCATAGCCGAAACTCATTAATAAGAGATTCACTTTTTTATTATGGGATAACTCGGAATAGCAGAAGTGTTGTCGAGCCTATTTAAGGTAAAGGGAGAGGAAGAAGAAAAGGAGACGGAAGGAGACTGAGGGAGGAATTGGACCTCCGGCGCTCTACATTCACCATACGAAACGAAAAATGACGTCGATATTCTGTGAGAGGGTAGTACTTCCGCGGTCGAGCCGACCCATTCATGCTGGCATTAAGACATGCTAGCGAGGCACTACTACTATTAAAATGATGAGGCATGACGAGGCCTTAGTCGATAGGGTAGTGCTTGATATCATTGGGTTGTCGATGATAAGTTTTGTAATACCTACTTGGATTCACAAAGATATGAATTTTCTAGTGACAGAAAAAATTCGGCCTCAAGCAGGGTTTGAGCCTGCGTCCCTCTAGTTAAGTACACCAGACGCTTCACCAACTAAGCTACCGAGACCACTGCCTGTGATGTCGAATTTCTCTTCCACATTTTTTACGTCTTCAGGTGACGTCAGCAACATCTATTGGACCCTACCTACCTACCAACTTGTTTTTTTTTTGTGTTTAAAAGTCTTGATTCTCTTCTAAGTAAGAAAAATTCAATACCACAGCACGCGCCATTCAAATAATTATAACTTCATCACAGGTACACATATTTCATTATGATATTAATTAGTCTTAATTGTCGTTGTACTACTTTTATTTTAAAATATACGATTTTAAAAGTCACTCGTCAAGAGACAACTTCGTTTTGTAAGGCTGAACAGTCGAGCGATTATTCGAGAGAGATAAATTGCCGGAAAGAGGTCTAGCCAATTTCATACAGAGTGTAGAATCCTCCTAGTGTATCTAAAAACATCGGTAGGAACCTGCAAATATCAAAAGACTCCATAAAGTTCTTGATATTTGAATGTTCGAAGTGAAGCAACCTACACTAGGCAAGCTCAGTGACCTTCTCTCTGTCAATCTGAGGGGCTCCCAGCAGTTTTAGTGTTGGAGGACGGGCCTGAATATAGTGACTTCATCTTAAAGTTAAGGAAATTGTTTAATGTTTAATAATAATTTTATTTGTGCCAAAACAAATAAGTACAGCCTACTTAAAAATAATAGTACATATCAATAAAATGCTAGGATCTTATGAAAAAAACCTGTGTCCGAACTAGATGGAGAATATCTGTATTTCGGACATCGAACTCAAGCAATTCTTCAGCGAATTCATTACCTAATTAGCAACTGAAACAGCACGTGGCTAAGTTAATTCTTCATCACGGTTTTACCATCACAACACAAACGACCTTGACCTCTGAGCAACATTTACCCCGTCTTGTTCCTTCCTTCCCTCTGCTGACGTTTCACTAGAGGTCATTATCCTCTCAAGTTTTCCCTCCGTGTACCGTTTGTTGAACTTTGGTTCGGCATCAGGATTGAAGTGTTCTAAGGATATACTTTAGATTATCCTGTTAGGAACATGTTAGGTAAAGATAGGTATTCCTTGTGTAAAACATAAAGCGTAATGTGACGAAAAGTACGAGACGGCGCGCGTGTTGACAGTTGTACATGACTACCGGTTGTCATGGTCGTGGTGTCTGTCGTCATAAATGTATGAAGAAGTTTAGGCCTCAAAAATAAATCCTACCCTTTACAATTTTGGTATTAATAAATAAAAAAAATTTATCTGCAATCTGGATAATCTGTTTTTTTTAGTATATTTGAGTGATAAGAATTCTCTTAAAAAAATATCTTGAATTTAAACCACCTTGTAAGTTTTCTTGGTCTCCTTAACATTAAACAATTTTATTTTATAAGAAGTCAAAGATGTATGCGCCATATGAAACTCAGTTCACCACGCACAAGGTTTTTAGTGCTGATTATCTGTGTTTGATATCTCCCTAATGGGGATGCTGTTTCTAGAATAATCCATTTTAATAATTACATCACCTAACTGAAACAAACATGTTTTCAGATAAAATGAACCGAAACAAATCCATTTGGACTGCGGTTTAAGTATAGTTCATATATTATTTCTAGTAACACATATCGCAATGGTTATTTATGGGGAAATTATCTGAGCTTACGTCATTGCACCATGGCTGGTAATGATGTTAATTAACGCTGTGGTTAGATTATAACTTTGTTTCAATATTATTTATAAAAGAGGTTAATATACTGCTCTGCTGTGGATCGTCTACGCTTTACCTCGTACTTCGCTCATTATAATTGAAATTCGGCCATAAACGTCCCCTTCTATAACGCACACTACTACGGCATTAATCTTTAAAAAAATAATGATGACGTACTGGTGAAGTGATGCTGAATTTGATGATTTTTTCGATTCAAATAACATAAGTTATATAACTACCGTAATTTACGCTTTAAATATCATCATACCTCTAACAAATGAATGTACTTTAACCTGTCAGTCTACTTCTAATAGGTACTTAAATTCACCAAATGTTAGGCAGAAGTGAAAACTGATGATCATGATCATGATGGGCATGATCATGTTATAGGCAAGCCTATTGCGATTGTCCGGGTAAAGTTTATCTGAACTAAGATCAAAAACACTACCATAATATAGTCACTTGCCGTTGCCTCAAGATAACCTGCTAAAGTCTTAGAATAACTTTAGAAATAACCAATTAAACTGAGCTGTAACAAAATGATTTCTTCCAGACTGGCCTACTGGCTATATGGATGTTGACGAACTGACATACGCAATCTTAGAATAGATTGTCATCATACTACTTATTCTGTACAGGTACGGCCATATTTAAGTCGGTACAAATTATTCTGCCTCTTAGTACCTATTAAGCATATATGCCCCTAGTTTTGCTAGCGTCCAAGAGGTTTGTATACTTGTTCGGCGTCTCAGTTGTATAAAATATATTTATGTAACCAAAAACAAAATATTAGTATATTAAGTCGCAGTTGATTTCATTTATAATAATTTTTAATAGATTTAATGGTAGAAACAATTACTTTTCTATCGTATACACTTATTGATCCCAGAAAACAAATAATATTGCTTCTTACTCCTCGTAATATTTATTTTCTGGTTTGTTTCCATAGGCTCGCTGACTCGTGCCTCGCATTGAACCCTTAACTGTCATCGACGAACTGACAAACTACGTTCGTATTGGTATTAGTGTTAAATTTATATCGGTCCCTCGTTTTGATTGATTGGAGTTAATAGTAGTGAAAGTGTGAATAAAATATAATTTCATCTTTAATAACTAGTGTAAAGCTTGCATAGGGACGCCATCTAGCTGAGGAGTGCCTACTTGATTACAAAACTTTTAGAGCTTGGTATTTTGTTATTATGACGACCGCAACAAACCCCGTGGTTAGGTTAACATATATGTATTTAAAACTCAGATTAGGTACACACAACATATTTGAAAATAAGCATGGGTTTCCCACCCAGTGGTTTATTTGCCGTTACTATACGTGGCTTGATATTAATTATTATACAATATTAGTTGTATTTCATTTTCCTGTTTTTATTATTAAAACCAATGTGCCATGAGATTTAACAGAAAATATTCGATGACGTTCTGGAAGAGGTGAAAGGGAAGGTATTGTTGTTTTCCGTGAAAGGCGTTGTCGTTACGCTAGTGGTTTGGAAAAGACGATGACTATTGGATGACGTAGTTGTGCTGCGGTTCTAACAGTCAGCGCGTCGCGCGCGTGACCGCCTACATGTTGCTATGCCTGTCATCGTTTTTATATTTTGTTGAAATACGTACTGTTGTAAGAGCATAGCTCAGTATCTAGCTTTTGCTGACTTGTTTTACTAACGGACTGCACTATGTATGGACGTCGATCTTCATCACCAGGAGGTTATAAGCCGCGACCAAATCACGGCGTTGCTCTATCCAAGCTGGGTACTACAGCGTGTATCCTTAGGGCAGACTATGTTATGGTGATAAATATATGTAGCATGCGTACCCTATATGTCCCATGGGTAATTGTTCCGGGTTTGAGGATATGTGAGAATTTAAAAGAATGAGAAGAGAATAAAGCCAGCTAATCTAACAATGAAATAGAAGTTCGCTGGTAGGTATATATTGTATTGAACACAAAGAAATGAATGGGCCTACCATATGGACAGTATCTTGAGTCATCGGCGGTTATCAATGGCGTGCGGTGAGTCCAGTGAATCATGGAGTCCTGCCGTCACAGAGCGTGCAGTACTTTGTTTCTTACTTCTATTATCAGTCATGAACCCAGCTGACTAGTGTGGAATCTTATGACAATTAACCCATTCATTTCATTACTTCACGATGACAGATCGTTCTTACGGGCCTTTTCTGTATACCGCTTGATATGATAAGAAGTGAAACCTTAATTTTTTTAGGTGCGGATAATCCTTATGAAATTTATACTACTTGGGGAGGCGCCAGCGTCTGTTGTACCAACTTAAAACCACATTAAGCTTGTCTTGCCCTATACTCATGGCATTGGTATTCATTGATCATTCATTCATCATGGGTGACGTTCACCACGATTGAACGAGTCTTAAAATCATAAGAATCTTGAATGTTTTAAAACTGCCTCATCAGTCTGGTGTTTCCCGGTTTGGCTTTCTTTATTGTCTTCTTTCTTTCTTGTTACACCTCTGCTGGTGGTGGCATGTTATTTTACTAAATCTTTCAACTGGAGAAGCTGTTACATTCTGGCATTTGTTACATTATCTCAAATTAGAAACCATCGATCAATCGAGGTTGCTGTTGCTGAGGTTTAAGTCTGTTCAGAAAGACAACATTAAATCTTGCATGCATATATATCCATGCATATATATGTACCTACTTGCATAAAAAAAAATATTGTTCTGCTTGGGAATCCAAGCCGCTACCTTTAGCGCAGTCATTTTTACTGAGCCTCTGCGCCCATCGAGCCCTCAAAAGAAAACACCCAGACATACATTAATTCTTGGTTTTCATTGCATAAATTAATAAGTACTCCTTATTGAACCACCATACTATAACTTAGTATGCAACGCGTAGTTAGCTCCATTTAGGTGCCGCCTTGTGGCGACCCCAGCAGCCATGGCCACCGTGCGACACTGACCGACGACGTTCAAAACATGCGCCAGCGCATCTCAACGTGATGTGATACGCAGGGTTGTCAAACAAATATACAATAACTTGAGGCTTAATGATAGAGTGAGGAACAGTAATAATAACATAAGTGAGCGTGGTGGAGTAAAAGAAGATGAAGAAAGGATTTAGAACGATTGAGAAAGGTATGTTAAGATGGTTTGCGTATGTAAAGAGAATGGATGAACGGAGATTGACGAAACAAGTATACGAGGCGAGCACGGATTGATGAGTTGGAATGGGCTGACCCCGGCGACCGTACAACAATTGCGGATGTTCTCGAAAAAAACAGGTTAAGAGAACCATAAACCAACAATCACGCATGATGAGGTTAAAGAACATTGTATGACGTGACAGTGGTGTGCCAGGCAGCAAGTGTAAATCTAACTCTACTAACTAACTAACTATGTAGCCTCATGTGAGGCAGGCTTGAAAATATTTAATAATACATATGTATGAGGATAACCTAACCTATTTTCCTATTAGGCAACGCTAATCTACGGTTGGGTCTGGTCAGGTGACCATTCGTGGCTTATCAAAATCATCCACTATTCCCATTAATAACTACTTATTATTTAAGTTGAAAATGTTTCTTTCATTATTTCATAACTGCCTCGTTAGTCTAGTGGTCCCAATCGCGACTGCTATGCTAGAGGTCTTGGGTTCGATCCCCAGGTCGAGCAAAGTGTTGTTGGGTTTTTCTATGAAATTCTCAGTAGCAGCTCGGAGTCTGGATTTGTGCCCGGTGAATGGCAATAGGCTCGCCCCCTACATGGGACCTAAACATACCGGCGAACTGTGGGTGTACATTAAGTACTTACACCTCTGCCTAACCCTTCGAGGATTACAGGCGTGATGGTATGTTATGTTATTATTTCATTCGACAAGAACCTATGACAGGTATGATCATTAATTTAAAGCTTATACTTATTATTTCAATGACAACTAAGACTTAACCGATTAGGTGTTTCTAGGGCACGAAAGTCTTTATCAACTTCTATTATCTAGCTATGTCTCGCGGTTTCACCCGCCATTTCTGATTTCTTCATTCTGCTTGGCGTCTAAGGGTTGTAGTGCGGTGTTAAATAGCTCAGTTACTCCTGCCAGGTGGCTCAAAATTATTCCAACCGTCTTGAAAATTAGCCAAAACAAACAAGCGGACTTGCAAACAGACGAAGAGACAGACAGACGCACTTTTTTTTATGTTTGTTACAGGTACTTCCTCAATTTTCGGAAAATTCCAGGTTAAAAGAAGAATAGTAATTATAAGTACCGTAGGTATACCTATGCTTTCATATGCATGAATACTCGTATAATAGAATACAATTGTATTTAGGTATTTGTAAAGATACAGATAATATTTTAAAATAACTGACTTCATTGAAAGTGTAAAGGCGCCAGAGATAATACTCCACGGAAGAGATAAATAAGATTGGAATGGCCATGTGGGCGGGGCAGGCGCGCCACAGTCTTGATTAGAAAATCATAACTCGCCCGAATCATACATTCGCCGCGTTTAGTGTGCTTATGACTACTTCAGAGAACAGAGCTCCGCTTTAAACTGCCGTGTTGTGTTATTCTTACGTGATAGACAAAATGTCAGACCTCCAGTAGATAGCGAGGAGGTATATCTTTCCATCTGTAAGTCACAAATAGCATTATTTGCAAAATAATTGGTAAAAATATACTGATCACTATGAAATTCCAAACATCAATCATATTATTGCAACAAGTTACAAATAAGATACATTGCCCGATGTGTTCTCGCTTAATCAACACGATGTCGTAGTCCGCTTGCAATGTACTGCATGCATTGCGTTCTCTACTCTTCAACCATGGCCGTTGTTCGTCGTTTGCCGGGGTTGGCCGTGAGTGATGCACGGCGTACATCTATCGATATCGAGGTGACCGTGTAGTTAAATACAGCATCGATAGAATTCTCAACTATATTTACGTTTGACAAAGATTATTTTTGAAATATTAAATATTTAATTGATGAGAGTATATTTTTAGTTAGATGTATTTTATATTATATGAATCATTGAATGAATGAAGATGAAGCGGCATGTAGACCATTTTATTTTAAAACTACTTTTTACGGATTTTATCGCGTTATATTGATATTTTTAAATTCCCGACGTTTCGCGATAAAAAGTTTTTATAACGCGATAAAATCCGTAAAAAGTAGTTTTATTTCAATGTCTTATATTCGCGTAAGTGTTAGAAACCAGTACATTTTATTTTACTTAGATTTTAATACTGAATAGATACAATATAGTCTAGTCAAATCTAAGTCAAATACTATGCCTACAATTTTATTTAAGTTTTACTATTTGATTCTATTCGACATATTATTTATGCAATTAATTATAATAATGTTATGTTATAACTCTATTATGTTATACATTTCCCCCAATTGCTTAATGATTACGTTTTGTTCCAAGGACATAGTTTCTTTTAAATTAATTAATATTAAATAAAAATAGTTCTTGATTTTTATGTTCCCCTTTTACTCATTCAATATACAAAAAAATAACGGACAGAATTTATCGATAAAAAATATTAGCTTTTCAAGCACTAGCGTATGCTTGTTGCGAGTGTGCGTCTTATGCCTACGGGAGCTTGGTGCTAGTGTGTGAACAAATTGCTGCCCACCGCTTTATGTGTGTGTGATTTGATTGTGTGCGAAAAACTTGTAAGGATAATGTTGCGTATGTTTGAGAATTGAAGTAGTGGGAGTAAAGCGGCGACACTGGTCCTAGAACAAAATAGCAGCTAGGGCCTTTCCAACCTTATTTATCTCTTCCGTGTAATACTCACTGTAGCTATCATCATCAACCCATTACATTGTCCCACTGCTGGGCACGGGTCTCCTCTCAGAACGAGAGGGATAAGGCTATAGTCCACCACGCTAGCCTACTGCGGGTTGGCAGACTTCACATGCCGTCAAAAAAAATCTCTCAGGCATGCAGGTTTCCTCACGATGTTTTCCTTCGCCGTTTAAGCGCGTGATAATTAATTATTAATACGCACATGACTTCGAAAAGACAGAGGTGCGTGCCTTGGATTCGAACTCGAGACCTTTGACTTGGCAGTCCAATGGTCATATCACAAGGCTATCACTGTAGCTATATCTTAACTAAATAACGTTTTAGAATAAAATAAAAAAAAAACTTTTCGGTCATCCATGAAATTACTAGAAACAGTCAGTGCACTAAATATTTATAATAGGTACTATTACATACCAACATGACTGTATACTCGTGAGGTAGTTAGGTACAACATTTATTTAGCATGTCCATATAAGAATAAAGTGTGTTAAACAAAGGTTTTGCGTAGCTTCGTGTCGTTTGTTTGCGTGTACCTGGAAACACGACTAAGTCCGAATGACCTAACTAATTAGCCACAATACCTTACTACTAGTAATTACGTACCTATAACAATGTCGGTATTACCTTATTGTGTAACTGTGTGTTTTGCCTACAAAGTATTAATTTCGGTTGTATTTTGGTTTAATAAAAAAAATATTATAAAGTGAATTTACGTCTTCAGTCTAGTGGTCTAAGCCTGACTGCTACGCTAGAGATCCTGAGTTCGATTCCCAGGCAAACAAAGTTTTATTGGGTTTTCTATGAAATTTTCTAGTAGCAGCTTGGCTTTGATATGTGCCCGTTTAATGGCAATAGAATCCCCTTACTTAGGACATAAACATACGGGTGAACTATGGTTGGTTGTACATTTGTACACCTTTGTCTAATCCTTCGGGGAATACAGGCGTGACAGTAAGTATGTGATGCTAGAGGTGCAACGGGTTTTCCAGTAGGTTTTCCATACGAAATATTCATGACCTATAGGATCAAAACTATTGCTTACTGAAATCCTTAAAGTTAAAAGAGTACCTATACTATTAAGTACTTACCAAAAAATTATCACCTATATCACGTGGTACAGATTATGCTGTGACGTCAAAGATATAACAAGCTTCAACACGGTCGCGAGTCAGTCATTCTAAAATGCCCAGTGACGTGCTAGGATGGTGAATAGCAGACATAGAGGCGCTGCTACCGATACCGTTGAATCACCTAATAAAACCTAATAACCCTAGTCACGTCACCTCCACGTTGACTGATCATTATGACATGAACCAATGAAAAGGAAACAACAATAAAATCGGAATTTCTTAACAATGAGGAAATTGGGTTTCTTCAGGATTTATTTTATAAGAATGAGATAGGTACATATGTACGATTTTATAGAAAGCTGGTTTTTATGGATTCACAGCTAGATATTTTCGTAAAGGACCTATCTATCACATGTCTTAATTCCAGAGTATAATGATGTCTATCTACAATCCTAGATTACTTAAAACCTGAAAAAAGTTTAGTTTCAGTCCACCTGTGACCATGGATGCTAAAAACAATCTGAAACATCGGAAATTCAATAATATCAATATAACGCGATAAAACCCGTAAAAAGTAGTATTATATCAAAGTTTAAGTATGTTTTGTTTGAGAATATTTTCTTGCACTCAATATATACATAATAATAAGTATTTATTTATCTCGCCTCGCTATAAGAACTAAGTACTACTTACCTATTAATGCGTGCGCTAGCAACCCTAACGCAAAGTAATTAGTATGTGTGTCGCGAGTTGACCAAGAGGATCTCAGGGCTCGTGATGTCATGAACTTGCTCTGAGGATAACCACCGATGACGGCGGTGGCGGTGGCGATGGCGTACACAAGGACACGGGGGACCTGAGCGCCTGTGACGTAGCGTAGGGGAGAGACAGACACATAACGAAAGATAACCATTCCGGTCGTAGTCCGGTTTTAGAATTAATTTAATGTAATAATATAATTTGTTTTAGTGTACTGCTATAAACTTTATTTATTCATTAAAATATAAAATATGCTCAGATCAAATAAAAAGTAAAACTACGCCTTATCTTGTCAGTTGAGCTATCAAGCTATCAAGAGCTCGACTGACAAGATAAGGCGTAGTTTCGGTATTGTTATATAGAGTAAAATTATGTTTGTAAACGGCAAGGCGTAGTTTTTGCCGGCCTCCCTTCTTTGTTCGCAAAGTTCCATCTTAACTTTTTATTTGATCTGAGCAAATATGTATTAAAAAAGGAGCACTATCTGTGGCTATAATCAACATGTTTTCTATTATAACAGAGTCTGATTTTAGATAATATTATGTACGGTATCTATCACTTTTAAACTGATTTTAGTTATAAAATAGGTATAAATAAAAGTAAATAGTTTATTTGTCCATATAAGTTTTATTCTAGTTACTTACCGGTATTATAGGTGAGTACCTACGCCAGACTACACAGGTATTTGGAGGTTGTCTGTAAGCGTCATAGATCGTTTAAAGCGATAATACAATTACTATAGTAGGTACGTACCATACAATAAATAAATAAAAATTAGTGGTGCAATAAAGAATAATAAATTATAATATCATAGACAGTGCTCTCACGCTTCCATGATTCCTACTTTAAAAGTGTGGTGAAGAAAAGCAATTTTGGTATCACAAAATTATGAATTGACAACAGTCATAAGTGGCATCTAGCGGCGAATAGAAGAACTATATCTTATAATTTTAGTATTGCTATGCAACGCTAGATGGCGCTTATCTACTAGTAAGTTCGATTGTTTACTTATAGATGGCGCTATAATTAAATAAATTAAGAAACAATAGATTTTTCTTTTGTTAATTTATGTATCGGGGGTTTTCGCAAATTACATAACTACTCCATCAAATTTGAAAACAGGTCTACTTAAATCCTAATAAAATTAACCTAAGTAAGCAAATGGCGTAGATAGGTGCTCTGGTGTCTAATTTTGTTACTTGGCGGAGCCGCTAATAAGGTATAATTATCATCTAGTGCAAGGGAAGACGTTGTGGTGTTTTAGTTAACACGAGTCCAAAAGCCGCCTCCCCAGGAGGCAGAGGTTCCATGAGGATTATCCGTCCTATAAAAAACCGGCCAAGTGCGTGTCGGACTCGCGCACGGAGGGTTCCGTGCCATTACGATTTATGACGTATTATAAAAAACTACTTACTAGATCTCTTTCAAACCAATTTTCGTTGAAAGTTTACATGGTTTACACAAAATGTACATCATATATTTTTTTTAGTTTTATCATTCTCTTATTTCAGAAGTTTCAGGGGGGGGGGGACACATTTTACCACTTTGGAAGTGTCCCTCGCGCAAACTATTCAGTTTAGAAAAAAATGACATTAGAAACCTCAACATCATTTTTGAAGACCTATCCATAGATACCTCACATGTATGGTTTGGTATGGGCGCTCTTTGGGGGGAGGCCTACGTTCAGCAATGGACGGCGATAGGTTGATATGATGATGAGGATGATGATAATGGGGAAACCCCATTTTTTTTTGTTTTTGTCTATTTTCGGTTCACAGAATACATCTACTTACCAAGTTTCAACAGCATATCTCTTATAGTTTCAGAGAAAAAAAACTGTGACATACGGACGGACAGACTGACATGACGAATCTATAAGGGTTTCGTTTTTGCCATTTGGCTACGGAACCCTAAAAAGGCAGTAGATATCTAAAATGGAAAATTTAAAGGTAATGGTAGATACTTATATACTCGTACTTACTGAAAATCCCGGGGGAATAAACCGGCACGTGCGTGTCCGGGGTTATACTGCTATGAGTTGTGATTAGAATGACAATCATCCGGCTACCGGTGACAACATCCTATAGACATAATTTTAGTAACTCAACCATAGTTGCAACAGAAATCAGTAATCCTTTTCTTGAGTCCTTATATTTAGCACTTACAAAGTCGGTATCTCGCTGGTATGTCTACATGCCAGCACGAATGGGTCGGCACGGCCGGGGAAGTACAGTGAGAGGGTTCTCACAGAATATTGACGTCAAATTTCGTAAAGTGAGGGAGGAGCGCCAGAGGCCCAATTGCTCCCTCAGTCCTCTTCTTTCTCCTTTTCTCTTTCTACTCCCTTTTTCTTAAATAGGGTCGGAAACGCATCTGCGACTTTTTTCGTATTGCATATGACCATGGACGGTGATGACTACTTACCAGTTAACTCGCGAGCTCGTTTGCCGAGTAAGTAATCCCATAAAAAAAAAGTTTTCAGGACGTGTCAGACAGAGGATTACTTTTTTTAACCTTGCCTCAATCTTGGTACCAAACAGATAACAAACAATCTTGGCACTTGGTCTCGTGTTTGCAAGGAACGTCTGTAAGGAATAAAAATATTTTTTTCTATGCGAGAATAGTTCCTGCTACCAAAGCGCTGCAGTCATTGTTCGGAGCACTGCACAATCGAGCCGTCATCAATTTTGATTTAACCATTCCCCACTATTTTATTCTTCTCGTGTACGTAACATGTACCATAAACAACAACAAACATGTACATTTATATGGTTAAATAAACGTTCTTATTCTTATCGTGGGGCGTCCACGAACATTTAAATATTTTAAATATTTTAAAATAATTTCCATTTAAATATTTTAAAATAAAGTTAAGAAAATGGCTAGTGGATAAGTGCTTTTATACCATAGAAGAGTTCATGCAACATAAAACAACGGTATCTGATTATTTGTAAAAATAATAATTAATATAATGTGATATAATATAACAGTAATAAATATGCTAAATAATAAATAAATATACTAAATAATAATATAGCCTGACATTTGTTAGTAACATAATATATAACTTAATAAATTTTGTTAGTAATGTAATATTAGTAATATAAATTATAATTGCTTATCAATACATCATTATAAATTTTTGCATGCCTATTACAGGCAGAATATAGCTTGAACTATGCACCATTGTTAAATCTGGTACCACCTGTATTCTGTGCAAATAAATGTTTTCTTTTCTTTCTTTCTTTCACAAATCTCAAATTCACAACCACCCAAACTATAAACGAGAACATAATTATGTTCCATGCGACTATAGAAGTCACGACTCCTGGCACACAAGCCGACAGCTGAACCACTGCTAGGAAACCTTAGTTAGGTTTCCTAGCAGTGGTTCAGCTGTCGGCTTCTTTTAAGTGCCGGGTTCTTTTAAGTCAGTTCTTAATCTTTTTTACAGACGCGTAGTGTACCAATGTATTTAATACGATCTTTTTTAAAAGTTGAAATCCACAACTGCCTGATTAGTCTAGTGGTCCCAAGCGCGACTGTTACGCTAGAGAGCTTGGGTTCTTGGATTTTTGACCCAGGTGAAGCTAAGTGTTATTGGATTTTTTCTATGAAATTCTCAATAGCAACTCTGCGTTTGGATATGTGCCCGGTGAATGGCAATAGGCTCGCCCCCTATTACATGGGACTTAAACATACCGGTGAACTGCGGGTGAACATTAAGTTACCCTTCGGCGAATACAGACGTGATGGTATTATACTTATGTTATGAAATCTATTAGACACAGACAATCCGTATGGTCTGTCCAAGGACGAACGGAATCGAAAAGTCAAATAATACCTAATCCTAAACTGAGCATGTCATCATTTTGAATCATGTAGCTAGAGTCTGGGCGCGAGGGTTTACTCGACACGGAGCGATCTGCATACAAACCTAGATTAAATAATAGAACTACGATACAAGATCTATTGAGTAGGTAGGTACGGTCGTACGACCGGTGCCATGGTGTGACGCATGCCCTCCCGCCGCGTAACTCATTGTCCTCACAACATTGCTTATTAACTAATATCGCTTCTGTACTGAACCGAATTAGCTGTCGTAAAATAAAGTACAAATTACATACATAAACTTACTCTAACTTAAGTAAATAGAGTCGTGTGCATCAATGTAACCATTAGTATAGGTAAGTACCTACCGTTTTCGCATATCTGTTGATGGTTATTAGTAATTCTCCTATTCCAAGGCTGTGTCGAGCGTTCGAAGGAATAGATATACTTCGTGAACTGATTTACCTAGTTTTTCTAAGTTTGGCTCTATCCGTAAGTACTTACTTGAATGATCCAATACCAATGGTTTTTTTATTTTAACTTTTACAGAAAATTTATGAAAAACGTTTTTCTCCAGTTTGAATAATATTTAAAATTTTCATTTAAACACGCTGTGTTTCTCTTTTATTTATTTATTCTGCAATAAGATTTAGGATTAACTTTGTTGAATGAATTACTACTGCAATACTATCGTTGTTGATAAACTTGTACAATAGAATTAAATGAAACTCATGTGCCTGTATTTACCTAAGGTTCCAGCAAAGTTATTGTTATACTGAAGTGATGTCAAACTCTTGCAAAGTCTCACCAGAAAATTAAATTTTTCGTTAGTTTGCAAATTGTGCGTCTATATGGCAGTATCCTCATCATCATCATCTTCCTGCCCTTTTCCCAATATATTAAGGGGTTGGCGCAGCCTGGCCTTTTCTTTCATTTATCCCTGGTCGAAATCTAATCATTCAATCTCTTTTCCATCATATCTGCCTTCACCCAATATGGATTGGGTTATCCATATTTTCTTTGGTCTCCCTCTACCCCTCCATCTTTTGGTTACATGTGTTTCATTTTTTCCATCCTAGTAACTCCACACATCCACCTCAACATTCTCATCTCCGCTGCATGTATTCTTCTTTCATACATCTTCTTAACGGCCCAACACTCGGGTCCATATAACAGGACAGATCTTATGATGGATTTGTACTTTTTCCCCTTCAACTTGAAAGGCATCCGTGGGTCGCAAGTTGTTCCTGTGACCTGTCGCCATTTCATCCAACCTGAGTTGATTCGATGTGTAACGTCCCAATATCAATTCAATCATCACGTTCATGGCAGTATAAATTGCGATATATACTATAATGTATTCAAAACTGAGTACCTAGGCACTAAAACTTTTGCTTAAAAATCGTTATCGTACCTGATAGTGATGAAATTGAGGATTACGCCAAAATTTACAATTTCAGAACAAATAATGTTTTTGGCAAGACGATCGAAGCGATCGCTGTTTCATTATTAAAAAGTAATAATTAACTACCAATTTATAAAACTCCTAATTGAACTATAGCGATAACGCCGCCAATGTAAAAAATATATTCCATCCTTTATTGTAGGTTAAATTATGTACCTACCTATGTATTATTCACGATAGTTCTAAATTGGACAGGACGTCTCGTCTGTTCGGATGTTTCGAAGTCGGCGTCACGAAGTTTAAAAAGAAATTGATGCAATTCTTTTTCCAGGACAAATGGATATTCAGTCACGTACTTTTAGAATGACAATTAGACCATTGATAAATACTTAGAAAGCACTTAATTAAAATCATCATGAAAAAATGTACGTCTAAAAACGATCGTAATTTATTGTAATCCAATTATTTTCTTGAAATATTGGATAACCGTGAGTCCGTGACACGAACCGCAAAAAAAAAAAGGCGCTGCAAAATATACGAATGAAATTATAAATGATATTTTAAATTTGCAATCCTAATTGTTTGAGGTTTCCAAAGAAACGAATGACGGACTTAATTATCGCCCTAGTTTCACATTTCCTATAGAAATTAGGTCTTAATTGTATCGACTATGCAATTAAGACTTTCGGTAATTCACGTAATCTTCCTGTGGAAAAAAATATCTTAAGATCTAACAATGCCAGATTGAAAGCACCCAAACGTCGGCCATCTTGTCGTCACGCCGCTCTGCGACATTTCACGGATAATTTGGCGGGAAACGCGGAAACGCAGCTGTGACCTCGCCTCTTCCGTGCTTCAAGCAAAAACAAGCCACCATGCCATCCTAGGAATCATGGATAATTGACAATAGATAGGTAATTGGGTACCTCGTTGACTAAATATAACCGCACCCAGAGCTTCACGCAGGTTGCGTTTGAAATTTAAAACGGATTTAACTTACACAGTTTTCTGGAAGCGTTGGAAAATTTTGGCAAAATGACTGAATAGAGTTTTGTAAGAATGTTAAACTCATAAATCTCATGATATATTAGTCCTTAGTGAAACTATCCCGAAATTGCTATTCGTTGGAATTTCTGTCTTATTCCAAAACACTCGTTCGCTGAGAGACGACTAAGGTTAGTATGATCTCTATTCACGCCAATATTGGTAGCAAATAAAAACAACAGACATATGTACTTACACCTTATTTATACTGGCATGTAAGGGTCCACATTCCGCTGGAATTTTATAAGTGCGTATAAAGGAGCATATCCATATTCTCTGCGCACTCCTTGTCTTTTTAAAGAAGTTTTAGGACAGTTTCACGACATACTTAAAAAGTTATAAAACTAATTATAACAACAAATTAAACGTCACATATAAGGAAATCCGTAAATCTGGAAAACGAAGAAGAAACTAATTTCCTAGCCCTGTGCAACCGGAAGACTAGCCTCATCTCGACCAAGGCTATCACTAAACACTGAAATGCAACTCTTTTAATACCAGAAGTACTAAATGTTGTACTTACTTACTAACATTATAAGAAGTCAGTAAACCAAGTTTGTGCCAAGGTTTTGTTCTAAAATCCCGTTTGGGTGATGATTCGTTTGCCTCGAAGGTCTAACTGAATGACCCCGATCACATCATGTGGCCATTGGTTATGAGTTGCAAGCTTGTACTTCAGCCAGAAGAATGTTATCCCTCAGGCTCAGGATTTTAAGAGGAGCTGTGTTTTTAGAGAGTAATAATAATATCCATCTTGCTATTTTAATGTCGTGAACCTATATATTATTATAACGGAATTCTAATAGAGAGTTGTTCTGCAAAATGATTAAAAGCAACACAACACTTTTTATAGGATAACTTGGCAAACGGTTAGGCGAACCACCTGATGATAAATAGACGTCGCCGCCCATGGACATCTGCAATGCCAAAGGAGTTGCAGATGCGTTGCCGAGCCCATTTAAAGAAAAGGGAGGGGAAGGAGAAAAGGAGTAGTGCCTCGCTGGCATGTCTACATGCATACAGAATATCAACGTCAGGTAGCAGTATGCATACTGTTGCGTTTAAGGAGAAGGAAGAGAGAGAAATTGCGCTCTCACCGTAGAACCCAATTTCTCTGCGTTGATATTCTGTAAGCATGTAGATATGCCAGCGAGGCACTACTACTACAAAAAAACAAACGAAAACACTATCAGGTAGGAAACTCAGAACTGGATAAAGAGAGTTTAAGATCGAGCTCTCTGTAGTCTAGGCCTGTCATCTCACTATGCATCAAGTGTGACTTGACACCTCATATCGCTTATCGTTTCTTCATACAAAAACTATAACATAAAATCACGCCTGTAATCCCCGAGGCTGGCACAGGTGTAGTAATTGAAGTCAGGTCATATTCCCCCAATTACAGTCAGTAATTTTAATAAATAGGCGCCTAGCCTATTGCAATTAACGGTGCACAAATTCAAACTCGGAGTTCATAGAAAAATCCAATAACACTTTGCTCGATCTGGGAATCGAACTCAGGACCTCTATTGTAGCAGTCGCACTTATGACCTCTTGACTAATAAGGCAATTACAGCCAAGAGAAATGTTAATTTTAACAAATAAAGATCAATTATATTAACTACATGAACCTAATCAATCTTTAATTGTCTCTATACATAAGCGATCATGAAATCTGAACACCTTAATACGCAGTTACAAATACATGCAGCTGCGCGCAGACAACCCTTTATTCTCCGCCCTTGACCCTAAACTTGGAACGCAAAATAAGGGTGGAACACAAAAGACAGGTACTACCTACTCAAGCATGTTTTCAATCAGGCTCGTCATTTAACAAAAAAGTTAGTTCATGCGCAATACCATGGTGCGGACTTAACTTTGAATGTATGTTCCCGAATAATGGCGATGCATTAACTTCATAATTTTGATTTAGTTTTTAGTGTTAGAAATTGCAAATATAGGACAGCAAAATGACAATCAACGAAACTACTTTTCTTCAATAATTTTTCATTTGTCAGATTAGTGTTATGTTCATTGACTGCCTCATTCGTCTAGTGGTCCTAACCGCGACTGCTACGCTCGAGGTCCTGGGTTCAATTCCCAGGCGAGCAAAGTGTTATTGGGTTTTTCTATGAAATCCCCAGTAGCAGCTGGAATTGGTTTTGTGCCCGGTTAATGACAATAGGCTCGCCCCCTAATACATGAGACCTAAACATACCGGCGAAATGTGGGTGTACTTTAGTATTCCTCTGCCTAACCCTTCGGGGAATATAGACGTGATGGTATATGTGTTATGCTCATTATTTTATCATAAACACAAATGTTTGCTTTGCTACATAACGCGCACCGCACGCCGCGACCTTGACCTCAAGCTCGCGAATCTAGAGCCACGCGCGCCTGAACGACCATGGAAATGCAAGTTACAGAGAAAGCCAATCGCGTCATCGAAAAAGTAACGTATATTGAGAGTACAAGCTAAAAGGTGATTAATGTAGATTATGCGTTATCAGTCGGTGCACGAATAAAATGTATTATTAAGGTACACCCACAAGTTGCCTTCATCTACTTAAACATCTACCAAACCATTAACTTACTCTCTAAGAGCGAGGTAAAAGGTACCAATGTGGATTTAGTCAGTAGAAAGCCGACATAGTCATTCGTCTTTCGGACATATTGTATATGAGGAACTTGCACATTTTTCTCTTATCTCTCGTATTCACCCACAGTAGCCCTCTATTGTTTGAAGTCTGTCACACATTCTCAATATCTTTTCTATTCTTTCCAGGACTGGCAGGTCTATCATGCCATGGCACGACGTAATGCCTTAGATTTTTTCATCTTCTGTGCGCATCTGGACATGGCATCTCTCTGCAAGGTAGCAACAAAACAGCGGCTAGTGATGCGCGCGCGCCAGTCGGACCACAACGACCGCGTCGCCTGCATGCTTGAAACTGCAACCAGTCGCGGTTGCGCGGGAGTCGAACATATTATCGGAACTGTGATGCAGTTGCTATAGTGTACAAAGTTCAAACTTTTTATATGTTAATAGGTGAGTACATACCTACTGTTTCTTTTATATTTAAGTTTCTTCTGAAATAATACCGCTAAGGCTATCTTATAAAAAATGTATGTGTTGGTTTCCCTTTTAAATATCTATCGGCTGCTACAACTAGGTAACTGTGGAAACAAACCCTTGAACCTGGGTAGACCGGTACCTAGCATAACAATTTGTTATGTAGGTACCAACATATACATATTTGCATTAAATTTATTTTTTAAATTAACTAAACAAGGGATGATGTAGAAACTATAATTATTCTCATAATAGCAATTCGAATAACTGCTATAGTCTTGGATGGGATTAGTAGAAGTTGCGGCTGGAGCTATTCTCACCAGACAGGGTTGCCTAAGATACAATATTACCAAGTTGTATACAAAATTCTCACCTAGTGTTATTATTACAGTTTACTGTAGCTACATGTATCTTTTTCATTTTTCTATATATTAAACTCTATTTATTTATCTATATTTTGAACTTTGGTTGGACTCTGGTTTCCAAAACATGAGTCAAGGAACTAATGCTGAGAATCCTAGGATTCCGTGTCTAGGAGAACAGTTTTATGTGATGACAAATGCACTAGGTTATTAGACTATTGTAGTTACACAAGACAGTATTTAAAACTATTAATTTGTTGGAAAGTGCTTAATCAGGAACTATGTGGAAAGAGCGCAGCGTGCGCGATGGTGAGGTCACGTTGTGAGTAGATAGTGAGTGTAAACAGGGCAGTGATGGCGGGTGGCTTTGGGCCATGTAGCACGTACTCGTACCATGCTAGAGATAACTGTTGTGCAAACTGCAAGTCACACGCTTGGGGATGGAGGATGCTTACCGTGCCCAAACACACATTCTTCACGTTCTTCGGTTGTCCGGAAGAAGAAAAAGCATGCTAAAGGCCTGAGAACCAAAAAGTTTATGTAGGTATATAATTAACAATATCAAAAACTTCGGTCTCTATGTGCCTTTCAAAAAATAATAACTTTACAGACAGAGACAGTGCCTGCCAGTTGTCTTCAATTTTGACTTAGCACCTAAAGAACTCGTAATCACTATTACTCGATCAGCATTTTCATGCTGGTACCGATAACCCAGACGGCAAAACCAGTCGCGATCGATTATAGTGTAGTAGTACCCTCAGAAATTACAAAGAAAAGCACATATACATAAACAAAACAAGTCTATTATAATAATTTATCGTCAACTATATGACCACAACAACATAATATTCCTCCAATTAAAAACATTTCACAACACCTTTATCATCGCTAGACGTGTCTCGACAATCTTTTTGTTTTCAAGGAACGATTAATTCTGGAACAGTCTCATGTTCTAACTTTATTTTTTTTTGTTTTTTTATTGGCAAATGGCATACAATATAAGTATTGTATGCCATTTGCCAATAAAATTTGCATTATTGCCACCTTATTGTCACCAACCTAATTACGAATCAGTAATTCAATAACTCAGCAGCTACGTACCTCTGTAGGACCCTACGTTGGACCTGTATTATCCACGACAATTTTGCAAACCTTGGAATCACCTCGGGAACAATGACACCACATTTAATTACAATTAATTATTTTAAAATTTAATTTATTATTATATACCTTTTTTATTATCTTTACAACCCTGAGAAGCGGATCACACCGATCATTTGTTGTGGTAGGGCCAAGCTGTTCGCAGCATGATTCGTTACTGTGCTTCGTTCGGTGAGCGAGAGGGCCGGAGGCCCAATTCCTCCCCCAATCCCCTTCCTTCTCCTTTTCTCCTTCCCCTCCCTTTCCCTTAATAGGCTCGGGAACGCATCTGCAACTCCTTTGGTTTTGCAGATGTCCATGGGCGGCGATGACTACTTACCATCAGGTAGCTCGCCTGCTCGTTTGCCGAGTTATCCCATAAAAAAAAAAAACATCGGGTAAAACCGTGGAGCCAGTCTAGTTTTTTAAAATAAAGTACTGTAGAAGCACCAGGTTTAATGTTTATGGATCGTAATGCTTCTACGTTAAAAAAAACACTTAATTAAGGAATTCACGACTTCTTTTATTGTTCAAGGAATCAAACTTAGTCCTCTGACCTTCATATATAATTATTTTCTCTAGACATATTTCAAACTACTTACTTTTTTTGTTTAAATATTTCTACATGCCGGGACGCGCACATAAAAACTTCTTGTTACAAACTCCTACATCAGCTACGCCCCCGCATTTGGGTAAAACAAATAAAAATTAAAAAAAAAAGTTTTACCCAACTCCAAACAAAAAAGTAACTAACTACCTGCCTAAGACCTAACTCGAAAAATTACTATCAGGCGAAGAAGTCTTTATTATACCTATTACACTGGTGCGTGAGGCTGGTCCCTTATAATGGGATAGTGTATGGCATGTGCATGGTTAAGTTATCATTAAAATTAATAAAGCTTCAGCATAGTTAATAAACACAACACACCATAAACTTTAACGCACCAAAACGCCTGTAAAAGATGCGTAACGGCCTCCTATCCAATGATGCTTCAAAATTAATTACATTAAAAGCTAAGCATCATACCTTAAGGGTTAATGAAACTAAATATAAAAAGAATTAATATTATATGCAAAAACTTTAACTTCTTCTAACGCAATTGAGTCAGAGAGAGGGAAAGCTTAAGAAAACATATTAACCCTGTCATGAATTCATTCCGAACTATAATTAATTAATTTCCGAGACTAATGTTAATACCCATTTTACATTGTATTATTATACAATTTAAAATAATATTTGCTGAATCATATGTGTCCAACTCAGACACCCTTCGTAAGGACTATATCCCTTTCACGAAGTCGATACAGCATGAGTAGGGTCCCCCTCCTACTAGCAAAAAAAACCCTTAGAATATATTCGGAATGCCTTCACCCTATAACGCATTGGCATCTTCTTCCCTCTCTCCAGCTCGTTCAGACAGCACATCAGACAGCACATCAGATATATGAAAACACACGAACAAAATCATTAATATTAAATATTCGTCTTTTACCAAGCAAAATTAATGAACTATAATATTATGAAACTATCTATAATCTAACATGAAAGGGTTTTAACCTGTTAACATGTACTATATCTCTATATCGATTATTATTTATTTTCCTAATAACATAATTTACATTAGAAATCCTTCTCACAATTTGATAAGGTCCTTTATATAACCTACACAATTTTAAACTTTTACCGTCTATTCTCCTAGGCGTATAAATCATAACTAGTTGGTTAGGCGAGTAATTATTAACTTTAACTTTCTTATCATAACTTAATTTCTGTTTTATTTGTGCTTTTCTCAAATTATGTAAAGCCTTTTGTGATAAGAAATTCTGAAAATCATGTCTTCCAACATAATCAATTATACAATTTCGCCTATCAGAATTAACAACCATATCAGTTTGGAATAAAGGTTCTCTCGCATAAATCATCATGTGTGGTGATATCTTAATGCTTGACTGTTTACTCGAATTATATGCATAACATACTAAGGGTACATAACTACACCAATTCTTTTGATCTGCAGAAACATACATAGACAACATTTGTGTTAACGTTCTGTTAAACCTTTCTACTAGACCATTGGATGCCGGATGAAAAGCTGTAGTAAAGCGAGATTTAGCACCAAAATAACCAACAGTATCTTTAACTAGATGTGATGTAAATACTGAACCTCTATCTGAAATAACTTCTTTCACCCCTCCAAAACGACAAAATACCTCTTCTATCAAAAATTCGCTAACTCTTTGGGCTGTAGCCCTAGGCACTGCCTTGCAAATTGCATACCTAGAAACATATTCTACACAGACTATTATATATTTATTGCCTCTCAATGATTTTCTGAATGGACCTAATATATCTATCCCTACTTTCTCCATTAAATGATTCACTAAGACAGGTTGTAATTGAGCCACTTGTCTCACCTTTTTCCGCTCCTGACATAAACTACAACTCTTAATATAATTTTCAATTTTCTTCTCTGCATCTTTAATAAAGTATTTATCTCTAAATTTGGTTAATGTCTTAGCTAAACCTAGATGTCCTCCAGCCCAAGGATCATCATGTAACTCTTTTAATATATCTGATATCAACCGCTCTGGTAATACCACTAAATTCTTCACACTATTAAATCTCATAGCTTGCCTACATAAAATACCATCTATGACCCTAAATCCTTTATATGCATTTTCCTCGTTAGTCGCTATTCTATCTAATAACTGTCGACAAACCTGATCTTCACGTTGTTCATCTGTCATTTTTGTGACACCTATTTTATATACCTCCAGACCATCATCTTGACCTGCTACTTCTTTATGATTCTCATCATCCTGACTCAATGGGTTTCTACTCAGAAAATCTGCAATCACATTTTCTCTCCCTGCACAGTGGACTATATCAAACTCATATGCCTGAATAGACAACGACCATCTAGCTAATCTCCCATTCATATCTTTCTTATCTCTCAACCAACACAATGCCTTATGATCTGTAACAACCTGAAACTTCATACCCCATAAGAAGTGTTTAAAGTAATTTAATGCCCATACTAAACCTAAACATTCCTTTTCTGTTGTGGAATACTTCTTTTCTCCATCACTAAGTTTCCTAGAAGCATATGAAACTGGATGCATGACATCTTTACCTTGCATTAAACATGCTCCTAATGCTTCTCCGCTGGCGTCAACATATAAACGAGTCAACACATCTTTGCCATTAGTATAAAAACTCAATATAGGAGGATTACACATATATGCTATGATTTTATCAAATGCCTCCTGATGTTTCTGCGACCAAACAAATGGCACACCTTTTTTCAATAATTTAGTGAGAGGTAACACTACTTGTGCAAAATTATCAATGAATTTACGATAGTAAGAAAACAACCCTAATACTGACTTTACTTGTTTAGTATTCATTGGTGGTTTTAACCTTTTTAGTGATTCTAGTTTTTTATTATCAGGTTTAATACCAGCTCCTGATATTTCGTGCCCCAATACCGTAGCTTTGTTGTAACCAAAACTACATTTACTCGGTTTTAATGTTAAATTTGCTTTCTTAAGGCGTTCTAATACTTGTTCTAGAGCTATCCTAAATTCTATAAAGGTTTTACCCCATATTAATATATTATCCACGTAACAAATAGCATTCTTATATTTTATGCCAGCTAATACTTTATCCATTGTTCTTTGGAAAACAGCCTGACTTGTCTTAAGACCGAATGGTAGAACATTAAATTCATAAAGTCCTGAGGGTGTGACAAACGCTGTCTTGTGTTTATCCCTCTCAGAAATTGCTAGTTGCCAATATCCAGAATTTAAATCCAAGTCAGCAAAATAACTTGCCCCCGAAAGATAAATCATTATATCTTCAATGATTGGCAGAGGATAACTATCTGTAATTACCTTTTTATTCAATTTACGATAATCGATGCAAAATCTCCAAGATTGATCAGGCTTCTGTACCAATACCACTGGAGAGGCATAAGCACTCTTGGATTCACGGATCACTCCCGTGTCCAACATATCCTTGACTTGAGAATTAATTATGTCTAATTGTTTAGGGGACACTCTATACGGAGGTCGATGAACGGGTTGCTCATCGGTCGTATTAATATTAATTTCCACTAAATTACAATTTCCTAACTCGGAAGTTGAAAAAGCAAAACATTTTCTATATGAAGAAAAAAGTTCACGTAATGACATCTTGTCATTGTCAGATAAGTCCGGATTTATGTCAATTTCATTTACATTTTTTAAATTATTTGCCAGCGAAAAAATAAATTTATCATCATTTCGTTGTGCCAGCTCTAGAAAATATAAGTAATCATTTTTGGTGATTAAATTAAAACTTTTTTCTTCATTCTTCGTATGATCATACATAATCTTATTTTGTTGAGTTTCATCATGTTGATCATTATAAATCATGGAGTGCGACACAGAAACACCGCTTTGTAGAGACGCTTTACTAAGAAACTTTATCTTAAATTGTTCTTTCAACGTTATACAATTATTTCTGAAATCAACAACAGCATTATTTTTATAAAAAAAGTCTTGACCAAGGACTACTTCTTGATTTATATCCCTGATAATTATAAATTTATTATTAAAAAGACACGAGTCCACCATAAAGTTCAATAATGTCTCTCCGACTACATTTAAACACGCACCGGAAATTGACCTTACAAAACGCTTCTCTGATGTGTCACTGCTACATTTTGCTTTCACCTTCGCTGCTAATCTCTCAGAGATACAGGAGATAGATGCACCTGTATCTATCAGAGCTACCAATGTCTGCCCGTTTATATCAATGTTAATAAAAGGGCTGTACTGACTTAAATTTTTCTGTTCATCTGGGAGTTTTTGAATTTCGGACGCAGTCGTCTGCAACTCCTCATGCTTATTTATTGGCTGCGGGTTCCTTCTCACGCTAAAATTATTGGGGGTATTAGCGTTTGTGTAGGTGAAACGAGACCGTGGTCTCAAATTATAACGGGGAGTGTAAAACTCTTCCCTATCCCTCCTTTCTGGGGATTGATATGGGGTTGAAGGCGCTGTCGTCGACGAATTCCATGCTCTCGGCGGCGTTGGTGACCTTGGTGCGGTCGTATTGGACGGTTGTTCAAAGCGTACCTTTGATAATATGCCGCGGGGCGGTTGAATCGGCAGATTAATCGAGGGTGTTTCGTTGTCCTCGAATATGTCTCTTAATTGTAAAATGGTTGCACGCAATTCATTTTTTGTGGCATAGAGTTTGGTGCCTAATTTGACTTTATCGCACGGTAATAGCCCCTTTAAAAATGTTTTTATAAAGATGCTTTCATCTACAATATCGGCCTTCGCGGCTAAATCCGTCAACCTATAATAATACGTCAACGAATCTTCCTTCACGTCTTGTTTGTTGCTATAAAATTTCTCCACATAATTGATTCCTGATGGGAATTCAACTCTCAACTTCTCGCATATGGTTCTGTAATCAATCCCCTCGCGATACACGGACTTAAAAAACATCAAGGCTGGTCCTTGTAAATACGCCCCGACTATCAGAGCTAAATCACTTTCCGGCCATTTATTAATTGCGGCTACCAGCCTAAATTGTACTAGGAACTCATCTAAACATACATTGTCGGTGCCGGTGAAGAAAAACATTTCTTGCGCCATCTTTTATACCACCGAAGAAAAAACAAATGAAACTCGTTCCTGTTTTTCTTTTTTTTTTTCTCTTCTTCCTCGGGAAGAATCTTCGGGTTAAGCGGTTCCCTCTTTATTGTTGCACTCGTCAGTGTGCTCCGTGCGCTCCAACCTCGCGTCGTCCGGGCTTGCTTGCCGGCGCAGTTGAATACTTATTTTATGTTTTCTGGAAATTCACAGAAAACGAATTAATGCTTTGTTCTTTATCCTTACCCGGCGCCTCCACCATATGTAGAAGCACCAGGTTTAATGTTTATGGATCGTAATGCTTCTACGTTAAAAAAAACACTTAATTAAGGAATTCACGACTTCTTTTATTGTTCAAGGAATCAAACTTAGTCCTCTGACCTTCATATATAATTATTTTCTCTAGACATATTTCAAACTACTTACTTTTTTTGTTTAAATATTTCTACATGCCGGGACGCGCACATAAAAACTTCTTGTTACAAACTCCTACAGTACCGTTTGTTCTAAAAAAACGTTTTTGAATAACGTGACGTGGTATCGAAAGTAGGACTCACGAATTATCATATATGAGTTGTTTATAATTAAACACTGTTACTAAAGAATGTCGAAATGCCAAGTGCAGTGAGTGCTTGACCTGTGCCGTGCGCCGCCGTGCCAAGTTGAACCACCACAGATAACATTACTGTGCACTTGTTTTTCTAGGCTTTACAATTCAATCGGACTTTTTATGGTAGCCTCACGGTCCTTCCGTTAAGTGCTGCACATTAATATATCCCTGACAAGCTGTTATGCAGTTGAAGCCGCGATTGTGTGTATTCGTGGCAGTTTTTTTTTCTTAGCAACGAATTTATGATTCCAGAGTGAAACATGACAAGTCTAAATGGGATTTCTTGTCGGGTCTTCTCTGCTGCACCAAACCCTGCACCTCTAGGTTTTGTGAATTCAAAAATACTCTTCTATTTATGTTTTAAGTATTTGAGATAAAAGACTTGACTTTTACTTTGAATGATTTGCGCAATCGACATACAAAGACTTACTGGAGAGTTAATTGTAGTTTCAGTGGTATTCTTACTGTTGGGTGAGTCTTTCTTATGTTGTATGTTTGCCGGCTTGCCCCTGTAGTCTCTCTAGTTTAGGAGTTCATGTCTGTCAAATATGGAAATAGAAATTTGCATAAAGCGCGTCTAGTTGCCACCAGACAAACTAGGTTTACCGTGCTAAAAAATCAGACACATACTCCAGCGAGTATGTGTCTGACATACTCTAGTCTAGTCTACTCTACTCTACTCCTAGCTACTCTAGTCTAGTCTACTATTGTGTTGAGAAAGAGAGAGACATTTGACCCTTATCTGTAGAACAGCGTTTCTTGTTGTTGGTGTCCAAATATTTAGCCAAAAAGTATAAAATATTGCTACTCTGTTCATACAATTATTTATTCAACCCTTATCAGAGTTTACATCTCGTTTTTCTGCGGCTTGCGGTAGGAGTTGTAGAAAGTTCTACCACTTGGTAGAAAATTTCTACCAAGTAAAATGAAAGGAAATGTAAGGACACGTTTTTTAATAATAGGCCAGGCAATAGGCCAGAGGGCACATCTTGATGTCTACGAAGTGTTGCAACTACAGGCCGAGAAAGGCTTGGTGAGCCAGTGAGGGCTTAAGGTCTTAAAACTCTTGACCTCTCTACATAGTCTACATCTTCCACCAGCTAAAGGACGTATTGTAAGGTTCTTACAGCTGATACCTAATTAGCGCCAGTGTTTCGTAATAGCGGAGCGAATTAATTATATTAATTAATTAGTGTCTTGGACCGCTTTTTGTGACACTACTATGATCAGATCTGTCAAGGTCGGGGGCAGGGTTGTCAGAATCGACAAAGATACGTCTTGACAATGAACAAGACGTTTTGTATGCGACTACGAAACCTGCACATATCATATAAGTGGCTCTATTTCCCATAATTCACGTCATCCTCCTAGACTCTTCCCGACTATGTTGGTATCGCGTTGCTAACATGCAGCTGAATATACACAATATCGGTACATTAAACGGAGCGACTGTCATGGACCCCCCAACCCGAGCAATTCCAATATATGAAAATAAGAATAGATGAGGATTTGAGCTTCTGGCTACCACAAACGATTGGTGTTCGTATGACAACTCTATTTTTTTTTATTTTTTTTTGTGGTATAACTCGGTAAACGAGCAGGCGAGCTACCTGATGGTAAGTAGTCATCGCCGCCCATGGACATCTGCAAAACCAAAGGAATTGCAGATGCGTTGCCGAGCCTATTTAGGGAAAGGGAGGGGAAGGAGAAAAGGAGAAGGAAGGGGATTGGGGGAGGAATTGGGCCTCCGGCCCTCTCGCTCACCGAACGAAGCGCAGTAACTAAACGCTACTACTCGGACGTCGGTCTTCTGCGAGAGTGTGGTACTTCCCCGGTCAAGCCGGCCCATTCATGCTGCGAGCAACGTGGCCCTACCACGACAAATATCTATGGTCTATCCTCGGCATGAAGGGGTTTCATGGTGACAAAATGGTCAGTCCATCCATATACTGACCACGGCAAGCGCAACTCAACCTCTGGTCAACAGATCGGTAGACTAGCGTAGTGTAGCCAGGTCTCTTTATTGGCAATTATTACACCAAAAACTTCATGGAATAAAAATCTAAAAGCACATATATAAAGCTTGTCCTACGTATGCAGACACGAGTGAATATGTTACTTCTAGGTAAGCGTGTTGCCTCGTTGGCCGCGCAAGAGAGAGTGTGGTTAAATGCAAGTAAGCAAAAATGGATTAACGACTACTGATCTGTGGCAATAACTGACGTTATCTCGTCTCACATTCCAGATGTATAACTAAAATATATAACATTCACACAGAAAGTCATGTTACATGTTATGTCATTGAATCTTCAAATAATACCTCTTACTGTGCTGATCTAGATGTAATTATCGAAAAAGGTACAACACTTTATATGTCGGCCTTGTCGGTCAGTAGTTTCACGGCATAAATTCGGCCAACAACAATCGGCACCGGGTGGTATAATAAAACAAACAAATATGATTCGGACAAGTTGAACGACTTTCTGCCTCCACATGATAGTTGGTCAGCTTGCAAGTATTTTTCTTGATGCAATTTTAGTGTAAGTAACTTGAAGTTTCCAGGTCCTGGGCGTACCTGGGAATTGGTCTTGGAAACGATTTCTAGTTTGAGCAATCTTATTAGGGTTTTCTATAAAATTCTCAGTACATAGCGTTTGGATTTGTGCTGGGTTACTATCAATAGACTAACCCCTATTACATGGAACTTGATAAACCCATCGGCGAACTGTGCGTGCCTTACCCTTCAACTAATTTATTTCCTCTACTTTTAATGTATAGATACGATATGCGTCATTATATTATTTTTATTTATACAACAAATACTTTCGGCGAATCATAGTAAGAGTCAGATTATATTTTGCTACAGCGTGACATGCAATTTCATAATAATTCAATTTTTTTTTCCCAAGAACCTAATATCACTGCCTTTGCCTCTTTTAATTGTAACTTTTTTAATTGTAAGTAGACACTACAAGTAATACGAATGACTGCCGACATTCAAAGCCGCTGGTCGACTAGACACCGACATTGATAAATTCCAAGCCATAGTTGTCTAAGAACTCAATACCTACTGTTGTCTTTGTAGAAAAAATTAACTGTTTTAAGTCCTAGTTCTGAGTAATAGGGGTAAATTATTAATTATGTAAGGATGATTTTAGCGATTTTACCAAGTTTTTTTGGTAGAGAAACTAATAGGTATTTTAACAGTGAATCTGAAATATCCCGAGTTAAAATATACCTATTAAAAAAGTAATGAATACTATTCATAAAAGTTGTATTATTTTTGTTCGAAACAAAATTCTTGTTATGCTATTTGTCCCTATTTCAGATTGTTATACTTGTTTGCCTTCCCCTTCTGAATAAACTCCGTAGATAAAGCAGGTAGCCATAGATACACTTGTCAAGAGGTGATATAAACGCTCCTCTTACAATATTATTTTCGTAGTGACGTCATAAACTACGACCGGAATCGTTAAGTCTCAGTGTTGTTTACAAACTTCACGCTCGTTTTCTTCCGCAATATGAGCAGAACCAGAGGTACGGACGAAGTACGTCAAACATTGTCACGTGCGACGGTTACCTTTGAGCTAGAGTTGATAAAACTCCTTGTTATATTATGTTGTGGTATTAGAATATTTAAGTATGCACCTTTTATTAAGTATAATACCTTTTCCTATCTATCTATCTATCTATAAAGTGTAGGAAATCAGAAAGAATAGAAAAAGATTATGATTAAAGGTTCTTAAAGAACGGAAATAATTGTAAGGCTTTTTGAATTACTTTAACCATTTTAGGCGGTGTAATTAAAACTGTTTATTTCACACAGATTATTATGATTATCTTATATAAAGTACTTTGTGCAAAAATTCAAATTCAATCTTGTTTCTAGAACATACGCACGAGGTACGTAACGAGAGCCCGAGCATGTCATAGGAAGCGCACAATTACCGGTGAGACACATGATTACCGTTACAACTACAAGAATTAATTGTTCTCTGCATTATCAACTGCTCTAATTACTGATTACAATCCGGTTACATCCAGAACTCTCTGATTTGACTATCAAAACACCTCAAATCCATTCAGTGACGGCGAAAATGTATTCGATTGACACGTGATTTTAACCGAAAAATGGTTCTTGAATTTAAATATGTATAGCCAATAATTAAATTTTTTTTAAAATACCAGACCGCCTGTAAAACTGAAATCCAAAATTTAATTGTATTTAAATAACGGAGCATGGTAAGGGTATGGTTTTCATAAAAGTGGAAATATTTATAACTCCTTCATAGAAACAATGTTGCAAATCTACTTTTCTGTCGTTGAACTTTTATTGCTATTAATTGTTCTAACGAGAAGTAATTATTGACAGTCCCATGAGACAAACAGTAATATGATTAATATAATAATTACTATGAGATTCATTGTAGAGTATTCAAGGAAAATAATTTTCTTAGAGTCCGATACAAAAAAACTTCCAACAGAAGGTCCAATTAAAAGTATAAATATGGTATACATCTACGAACTTGACTACTCAAATTATAATAAGCAATACCGACACAAATTTTGTAAAATGTACAGTCGCCAGCACAAATATACAAAACTGTCAAATTTCTCCAAATGATTTTAAACCTTAAAATGTTGATGATTAAGTTTAAACTACTAAGAAAATTTGTCATTTTGGGGTAACTTGATGTGCTGGCGAGCGTACCTAATATGCATGTTGTTAATCAAGTTATGAATCGTTACAAAGAGTGGTGGCTATAGCATAAAAAATATTCAGGTAATCATTAAATATTTGCATAAAAGATAATTTTGAATAGATACAAAACCACTTAAAACCAAGGTCACACAAATATAATTTTTATCAAGAGACAATTTACAAAAAAGATTATTAAATTAAATTATAATTACCATATGGACAAAAAAGTAACAGCAAATAAATGAAGCAAATTTTTTTGGTGAAATATATAATTAAGTAAGGCGTTGAACAAATGTGTTTGTATCATACGGAATGGTTCTTCTACTTGTCTATGTAATGCGGCACGACGTCACGAGTCGCACGTGGCGCACGCGCACAGATTTTGCCACACGTGACTTGGATTGAACTATGAAATTGTCATGCTGTGACACCAGGCGTACGATTGGATATTCAATCCCTCGCACACTTATAATGATTATTCTTCTGGTTGTGGTTCTTTAGCAAAATGTATCATTGCATGGATCAATTTGATGTAATGGATCACCTCAATAACACTTTGCTCGACCTGGGGATCAAACCCAGGACCTCTAGCGTAGCAGTCGCGCTTATGACCACTACACTAATGAGGCAGCCTATGATCATCAACTGAGTAAACAGGAATAGAAAATAAAATCCTATTCATGGTTACCCTGTTTATGGCACTTATCACTCCCAGGTGGTCCCAGGGTTGACCCACTTAGCCGCTGTGCTTGCCACCTTTATACTTTACAGGCGTTTGTGCATTACCTACATCCTAAGTATCTCAGAAATTTCTTCAATATCATTATGAGTTACGTCACGCAACAACAATTAGTAGCCCATACTTTAGGATGCTCTAGGAAACTGTTAGATCGTTATGTAATTTTCATACAAATTATTATGAATTTGTCATATTATTATACCTCCATGACATGTGTACATAATAAGCGTAATAAAGGTATTATTTGTTAAATTATTCGTCTATTACGAGCTAAACAGTATGTCATGCAATATTTTTTTTCATGCAAAATTACCATGTAATCATGAAATATTCCTAGAATTACTAAGGTAATTTTATCTGCCTTGCCGTATCGCGACTAGGTTAGGCAGAGTGCACCTGCTTATAGAACAGCCAAAGTTTCATGCCATTAGCCATGTCCAAGGTGGAAGGAAGCGGCTGAAGCCTAATGGCTTGGGCGTCGGACTTGCGATCATGTATTGTCGGTTCGAAACCCACCCATTGCACTACCGACGTGAACCCACTCAACGTAATACAACTCAACGCGTAATGCACTCGTATTACACTAGCAATGCTAATAATGTTATCTTAAGACCTATAGTTGTTAAGTGTCATAGAACTAGTGATTTCCCTGGCTACATTTTTATTAGTAGGAAAAATAACGCGACCTGGGAATCTAACCAAACATTTCAACCACCAATAATGACCACTAGGTAAAAAAACCGCGGTTTGTTTGCCTAATGGTCGTTAGCGGCAAACGTCTTGAGCAAAGATAGAAAGAGATAGCACAATGAAGTGTGTGACAGTCCATACTTTCCCTTTCGCCGGAACATAATATCAAGGATGACTATGAGTAGAAATGCTACGAACACATACCTCACAAAATTAAGTAATCCAGCTACCTGAAATCCCCTGTCTATTGACATTAGCCCTCGTGTTCGCGACCTTCGAGTGCAAGTCGTGGCCTTGTCTCAAGGATAGTATGGGTCGGGTCGACGGCCTTGAGTGATGTCACCGTTTGCTAAACGTATGGCTATGGCAAGTACACAGTATTTGCCATAAAAAAGTGTCCTTGTTGATACGTATAATGCTTGCTGTTCGCTAAGGCGGTTCTTGCGGTACATTAAAATAGGTTTGGGGGTTAGCCTATGTTATTGTTACGCGGGACCTAAACAGTGGCATAGGTGTAAGTACATCAGTACACCTCATCCTAAACCTTCGAAGAATAAAGGCGTGGATGGATTGTTTGCTGAGCTGTTAATTTTTTTTTGTGAATTATGTGTGTGTGTTTTCTCTTTTTTAAGATAAAAAACTGCTATGTTGTAGAGTCTAAGGACCCCGTTATAATGACACCAACAGAATTTTTATGGAAAAATATCTGGTGCCCACAATTATGTACTCTATTTATAAAAAGTGGCGCACGAACATAATATACAAATTGAAAACAGATAAAAATACCAGTTCTCCAAAATAAGATTATATAATTTCCTATTTGATTTAAGCCCAGGGTATATTGTCATATTGTCTTGTAATGTTTTCATAACATATTATTGTATGTTGTGTGCTGTTGTCCACAAACACTCAGACCCAGAACATAAATATCTAGGTGATACAAATATTTGTTCCGAGCCAGGTTTAAACCCACTTAGCCAATAGTACCTTCAAACTATATATCCAGCACTTCCTATTACAACTACTCACAAAAATATAACCATGCCATAAGGCTTGTCGTAGTCGGGTAGAAAGCGAGATCACCTTTAACTGGAATTGTACACGTTGACCTGTACCCAACTACCCATGTGTATACATCGCACACCTAAATACATAGATACAAATTAGCAAACTAGCAGTAAGAAAACTGACCGAGGTCATGATGGTGTAAGTACGTTTCAAATTAAAGGTTTTTAAATATATATTTATTTATTTTTCACTTTTTCGTGTTACATAATTAACAAGATAAAACAGAAATATTATTATGGAATATATACAAAATACAAAAATAAATTATCACGCCCAGACGTCGAGGTACTCCTCCACATCGCTGTCATCTGGTAACGCGCTCAGAAGACTGGCAGCATTGCCACGTTGAGTGGCAATACTAATTGTTTGACCTAAAAATAAGCCCGCCCTCTGGTAACGTGATGAGTCAACAAGTCTCTTAGAGATATGCATAAAGAGAAGGGTCGCACTCGGATCCTATAGGCCGAGCGTTTCGACTCCAAACGACTCAAAAATATAGCTACGGTACTATAAATATTTCCGCCCCACGAGTCTGCGCCCTCAGCGGCGCCAATAGTTTTTTTAGTTTTGTAAAAAGCCCTTTTAGAGACACATAACTATTATAATGGGAACGTAAAAACTAAAATAGAATGACAGGCCAAAAAAATCTATCACTAGCGCTACTATTAGACCGAACAACTGGAATAATATAGACCTTGACAATACAATGATAAAGTTTATAGTTGCTTGGTAAAATATTTGAACAGCTTGGAATAAAAATGAAGAATCGTTATATAGTTTACCACTACACAAGAATGTTAATTTTATTATCATTCATTACTATGGTAAATAGTTCAAATAAAAGTGACGTCATACATTTGGCGCTAGAGTATATACAGATGATATATTTCTACGTAACCAGCAGAGCCCGGATAGCTCAGTCGGTAGAGCATTGGACTTTTAATCCAAGGGTCCAGGGTTCAAGTCCCTGTTCGGGCGGTTCTTTTTGTTAATGTTTTCTATTTTTTTTTTACATTATCACAATATTCTTATTAATTTAATACTAGTATTAAACTGATAATTGTTGTCACTGATTAAGTTATGTTGTGTAAATATTTAAATTAATTACGGTTTAAATTAATCGTGAAATTATTTAAAAACATTCATTATTATCTACAAAACCAATTTGACATACTGTATGTTTATGAAAAAAATAAGCATGTATATAGTTTGTAATCGTATCATGACACGTTACGTAAATATAAATATTGTCCGGTATCGGTTAGGGGTCAGATGGTAACGGCCTCGTTTACCTAGAACCCTGCTATTACGTATAACTTGACTGAAATGAAAACACAATAAAGTTCAGGAAAAGCTCTTTATAAGCGATACAGTGCCACTTCTTTTATGTATTTTAGGAAATAGAAAGAAATAATTATATTTCGGATATCTTTAAATTATTTACGATAGGTTTGATTATGTTTATATACAATATAAATCTATGTGTGTATGTTCCCTATAGACTCCAAAACGGCTGGACCAATTTTGATGAAATTCCAGAAAATCTTCAGATAAGCCTAGCGAACGATCCTGTAACATGTGTGGTGCTGAGTTTGGTAGCGATTGGATGAAAAAAATCAGCCTCCGCGAGGCACAGCTGCTTGTAAATAATTAAAATATTTCCAATACGTACCTTCAGACGGCCCGTTTGTTTGTATTTTGCATTTTTACTATAACCATATATAGTCTCATTAGTCCAGTGGTCCTAAGCGCAATTGCTACATTAGAGGTCCTGGGTTCGATGAGTAGGTCGAGCAGGGCGTAATTGCGTTTTTCTATAAAATTCTCAGCAGCAGCTGTTCGGATCTGTGGCCGGTTAATGGCAATAGGCGCGCCCCCTATAAAATGGGATCTCAACATCTAGGAGCGCGCGAACGGTGGGTGTAAGTTAGAACACCTTTGCTTAACTCTTTGGGAAATACAGGTGTGATGTGATGGCATGTATGTATGTAATTATTTATCACAATTTTAAACACAATTCGAGGGAAAATTATATAGGTACTTATTATGAAACCACCAATTTAAAGTTTATTAAAGTAAATACATAAGTACAACAGTTTACTATAACTGCTACATCATGAATAGGAATTAAATACTATTATTTTTTTATAACGACTCAGGAAATTGTAGATTGTGCCAAATGACAATACTTTGGAATAATAAACAACACAAAAAGTGGTCAAAGGCAAAATGTGCCGTTCACCGGATACTAAAATTGAAAACTTAATAATCTATTTGTATTTATTATCTCAGTCTATACAGTATCTCTTTGGTCACCTCCACTCGTTCAAGGATTCATTCTACTCGTCACGCTTACCAAGTTTCCCTATGAACCCCATATCTGATTCGTGAAAAGAATTTCGACATTTTTATCGGAACATGTACCTATTAAGTTTTCACAAATAGGGTACCTACTTATGGGTTTCCTAGGAAACGAGTTTGGGCGCGACAACTGGTAGAAAGACTCCTTCATATCTTATATAATAGACACAATGCACAATCTATTGTTTTGGTCTCATGAGACCGGTACGGGGGTCTCTGAAGTAAGAGTGCAACTGAGTATTTTTTCGATAAACTTCATATTAAGTCTACATTGCTATATGAACTTGGACCAAGCAAAATAAGTATACAAGAATCTTAGCAAGTGTCGTTCTTTAGGCCTATGCGAGGAAGTCGTTAGCGTTTGTTATGTACAACTATGTATTGCTGGGGAAGACCCACATAAAACGATCAGCTACTAAAAAACTAAATGAGAGTTCTAAACCAATTTTTTTCTTCGCTATGAGTCAGAAGAAACGCAGAAACCAGTCGACCTGTAGACTATCGGAAACTATCGATACTCGTAATTCCAAATCGGCCTTACCGGTAATATAAACTCCGTGACAGAAAAGTAGGAAACACAACAATACAATAATAACGAGAACGAAATAAAGGTATTTTGATAAACTCGAACCGAATAAATAAGTACCGTATGTAAATTAAGTAATTTTACCGACACGCTAATAAATTCAAATTGTATAAAGAACAATCCTAATATTATACATTTCTGGCACCAACAATCAACAAACACCTAGTTGCTTGAAAGATAACCCTTCTATCTTTCTTAGAACTGAAGGGAACGTGCCGGTTCATAAAGTGAAAATCTCGGATTCCATCAACAGTTTGAATACAAAACGTTGGAAAGTTCTGTCGTGACGTCAATCGTTCTCCCCGGCGCGCTGTCCTTGTATACAGTGAACTGTGAACTTGCCATCAGCGCATTCATTAGCACGGCAGCTCCACACCTGTCTCAGTTACAAGGCCCCATTAAACTTGATCAAGTTGTATGCTAACGGCCAACCCTCTTGTTTCAGGCGTCGTCGTCGTCGAGCACTGCTGGTGATTTAGCGCCATCTCGCCACAGGTCTGCTCAGTCCTCAGTCGCTCGCCACACTCGGCAGAGCGCGGCCGACAGACACTCGCACTTATATAAATAAATAACTACGATTACGAGTTCAACTTTAACGTTGAAAATATATAACGATAAAATAAAATAAAACAGTCCGCGTCAACGACTCTGTGACAAACAAACATTCCTACACCATCTGTGATAATAATGAACACACAATTAATTTAATTTACTAGTGTTGTGATTACTATAAGTAAACAATTTCAAATGTTACCGTCAAAATAAAATGTCTCGGGCCTCGCGGTTCAAAACCATATTTTAATTTCATTTGACAGAAGACTGAAAGATGACGAAATATAAGTTGAACAATACAGTGCGTTCTGCGTCTGAAGTGACTCTGACGTCGTACATGGCGGGCAGCACTGACAGCACCAATAAGAAGGACGAGAAGTACCAGATCCCGGAACTAGACACCAATCAGAATGACAATATGAACTCTGAGTCCAATAGGAATTTAGATTCGAAGATCTGTCACGTTTGTCCGCAGTCGTGCGAGTTCCTTAAGGAATCTGACAAGCTGGCGGCGTCGTTAGCGAAGCAGGAGTGCGCCACGTTTGGACTGAACGAGCTTAAGGTGGAGGGACTGGACAAGGACGTGTGCCTGTGCGAGAAGTACAATGGCGGCTGCAAGCTGTGCCCGCGGCCCAGCCTCGCGCCCACGCTCACGCTCGGCCTGGACGGCAAGGAGGCCTGCCTGGCCTGCCACCGCTCCACCTGCGCTGCTGTATACACCAGTGAGTACTCTTCTATCATGATTTTAATGATAAGCTTCTTCCGTGTTTCGTAGATCTACAAAGCTCCTGCTGACTTTCGGGTTTTTTGAACAAAGTAACAACGCTCTATATAAAAATAATCGTTTTGCAATATCCTTTCGACCCAACAGATTTAGAATAAAATATAAGCTGCATTATAACAAAAAATTACCTTACATGAATCTGATCTATCTATTTCATTCATGATCTGATCCTGAATGAAATCTACCTTGCATGAATTGTGTTTTACAAAATAACTTTTTGAAAAGGAGCTTGTCCAAAAATAATCTCATTTCACAAAATGTGCTGCACTAATCGCATCTTTGGATACGTAACCGACTGACTATTCTGATGGATTGAGACCCCTCCGTACCTCAAAAATCGAAGTCGAAGAAGAAGTCGTCGGTACCGGTTATCACTTCAATGCCTATGACACTCTTTAATTAGAACTCAGAAACCATAAAACCAGACAAATTTTAATGCCTGCATATCTGATGCTTCGTGTTGTTCTTAGCTTCATGTAAAATACTAATATAATGCCACATCTGGTTAAACTTGAACCTGACCCCAACGTATTGAAAAGATTAAACGTCTGCCAAAAGTAGAGAGATCAACCAAAATTCGTATTTCATTCCTTCAATATTTGTGTGACTGTAAAATCTCCATTATTCTGTGTTCAAAGAACATACAAATGGGTCCTTCTACGAGTTTTATTGCGCTAATATTTAACGGTAAGGCTAGTGACACGAATTTCAAAGATTACATTGAACGGTTACTTTACATAATGTGATTTTATTATGTGCTTGCGAAACTTACTAACATTTTCACTATCGCAAACTCGCAACGCACGTAATAAATTCAAAAAGAATTCGAACTGTTGATAACAGTGTGCTGCTATCGATACTTATTTGAAGTTTTACTAAGTAAGTATTTTACTAAGTTTTATAGGTCAGTCTAGCAATCATATTGCTAGACTGACCTATTTGAGACATTCAACGTAAACTGTTCAGGTTCTTATTATTTGACAACCCTACAGTCAGAGGGAGAATAAAGGAGGTCACACCAAAGAATGTGACTCTCTCTCTCTTGCGAGTTCTGTGTTACAAGCTAAAATCCGTAATAACAAGCATAAGTAGACCTTCGTATAGAATAGATAAAATATAATTTTCTTATTTTAGGAATAAGTTTCGTTAGACTTACAGGACTTATATCCTCAATCAGTTCTATTTCCAATGACAATCTAACCAAATAAACAAAGCAATGTGTAACTAAATATACCTATGTATATACTTTACACAACACTTATTAGTAAAAGGTATATTATATAAAAATGAAATACATACCACTCACTCACTTAAAATGGTATTTTAATTAGACCGTTACAATAGGTTCTTCGGAAAAGTTAGAAACAGTTGCAATCTGGCTTACCTACAGGGTGTTGGCATCCGCTACGAAGGTACTGAGGAAATCCTCATAAACATAAAAAAAATCAGATCAACACGCGTTACACCATAGGACGCAATGAGTTATAAAATAAAAATAAATGACACCAGCGTGCTTAATCAGATTTATAAATGAAAAAGAAATTATAAATTTAAGATGAAATGAAATCATTTTAAAATAAATCAATTACACAAATCAGTAAACTAAACCAAATCAAATCACATCAATTCAATTTATGGAGAACTCGGATGTAATTTAACCCAGATAAGCGTAGAGCGGTTTTAAATCGCCAGCTCAATTTCTATATGATACAGAAAATGAATAATATTATACACTGGTCTAGTACCAGTCACTATCTATTGAGGCTGCAGAAGGTCTTAGATTCGATCCCGTGTTATGTATCGTGTCATAATATGAGTGTGTTATAATCACGTAGTTATTTATTAGTAAACCGACGCCCGCCAGTGTAGTCAATAAACTTCACACTCATAGCCTTCCTTTTCTCTGAATCATACACGTGATCACACACAAACAATGACACTAGGAGCAAACACCTACGAAATCCGTGAGTGTACATGGTAGGATGTAGATTATTTAGTATACATATATTTGTTCTAATTATCATCATAATCTGACTCATTAGTGTAGTGGTTCTAAGCGCGACTGCTACGCGAGGTCGTGGGTTCGAGATCCAGGTCGATGAAAGCGTTATTGAGTTATTCTATGAACTTCTCAGTAGCAGCTCGGAGTTTGGATATGTGCCCGGTGAATGACAATAGGCTCGCCCTGGCGAACTGTGGTTGGCACTAAGTACACCTCTGCCTTACCCTTGGGGGATTATAGTATAGATGATATGTTATGTTATCTTCATAATCATCATCATCTTTTTACCCTGATACTGAATTTGAACCTAAGAAATAAACTCTGCAATTGCGCCATCTAGCTAACGTATGGCAAATAGTTTCAATTTATAAAATCCATTACGTAATCAATATTTTAATAAACTGTGTAATGTTAAATGTAAAATGTCTTTAATGGATAAAAGTTTTTCGGTAATGCTCCAATAATTTATAATAAAATACAGGATGTCTTTAAAAATATGCCATTACTAAAATTTAAAGGCACTTCATAAGCTGCTTATCGATAAATGTTACGTACTACAGAATAGATGACTTCTTGATTGCTTGATTACTTTATTATTATGAGACAGAATTAAAATAATCTTTATTACTTATGTTAAATCTAAATTAATAATAATAGAATTTGTGATTTAATGTAATTTTCAAGTAACAAGTCATGATTTCTCTAATGACTACCTACAATCATGACTGTTCAAAAAAAAATGTTACGTAACTTACGATTTTCCTAATAAAGGTTGTAATATTTGTATGTCTTCTTGATAAAGCATAGCGGACTCTTAAATAATGTAAGACGTATACTTGTAGATATCTACCTGTGTTTTACAAATAAATAAATAAATTATATTCTATTCTATTATTATTCGTAGCTTAAGTTTATTCGAAATAATAGACTTTATGATAAACTGTCTCTTGAGTCTAGTAACCAGAAACACGACTGCAAAAAGTCCCAGGTTCGATTCTCAGATGAGTAGGTTTCTGCATTTATAGCATTCCAATGTTTGGATTTGTACAAACACCTAACTGTAAAAAAAAGTGACAAACGAGCCCGATCTTCAGGTCTTTTCATACAAGATTGCTGTCAGCCGCCTTCTGCAAATCGTCCAAATGAAACAATTATGTAAATATAATGACAATGATAATAGAATCGTGCGCAAGTTCATTATAATTCATCGTGAGTGGATGAACTAGGAAGTAGTAGATACGTATTTTAAGGTATTTATTTGCATTCTTTACATAACCGGCCCATGGGAAATAGTTAATTATTTTCTATTATCCGCGTAGTTATTATAAGCCACGAGCACCTCTATATACGGCTGTCCTAACTGTAAAAAAAATTTTTGATTACGCGGACGGTGGGTGAAATACCTCAGATAAACTAAAAAGTCAACATAATATAACATACCATCACGCCTGTATTCCCCGAAGGGTTAGGCAGAGGTGTACCAATGTACACCCACATTTTGCCGGTATGTTTAGGTCCCATGTAATAGGGGGCGAGTGTATTGCCGACAATTGTCTCGGAGCTGCTACTGAGAATTTCATAGAAAAACCCAATAACACGTTGCTCGACTTGGGGATCGAACCCAGGACCTCTAGCGTAACAATTGCGACCACCTAGACTAATGAAGAAGTCTAAAAAGTCAAGGCTGATAATACTTGAAAATGAAACAGCCAGTAGTGATGAGTGCATCACGTGTGTGGTCTCGTGAACTACTCAATGCCGGACTATCCAAGAGACAACATAACTGGAAGACACAGTAGTCCTAATATTAATGATCATGTGAAGATCTATACACAGTACCTATTGGAATGATTATGTTTTTAAGAATTATGTAATCGTGCTAAGTATCCGCCGTACGTAATAAGCACTAAACTCGGTCAAAAAATTAAATTAGAGTCCTTACACAGCGTGTGCGTCAAACAGCTGTAACATGCAAAAAAATCGCTCCGTTTACTAAAAAAAACTAAGTAACTAGTAAATATTTAGTAACTCATAAAAACCAGAAACTAAAAATCGCAAAGAGCAGCCGTTTCAGACACTAATAACAAGATAATATGACTATTAATATCGCATATGGCATGTTATGGCAAAAACTACTGAAAAAAATCGATAGAACTCTATTCCCGGTGTAATCACCGGTCGATACATAAATTATAGCTTTCCTAGATAATCCTTCTTGCAATTGGTGAAAACCTTATAAAAATCACTAGAGTAGCTGAGTCCGAAAAACACAAATCAAAGTAGTATTACATAATACTAAGTGATTACCAGTGATGCAGTTTAGGTCAAGTTCATTATTATATTGATTTATTATTAAAATAAAAGACTGTCTACAGTTATTTAATAATCACTATTTCTCTTCAGATTCTGAGAAAACTTAACAATATATTCTTTTGATATATTTGCTACGCAACATGATTTCACACCGGTATTCACAAATAAGAGATTTCATTTGATTTGATTTGCCACACTTGCGATTATTGTTAAGATGTTTTGTTTATTTCGCTCTTATGAATACAATATTTTGATGTTCTACATTGTATAACGACATTGAGAACATATTAACCAAACAATGCATTGATAGGCCTGTCAGGACATTCTCTCACGCGTTTCAAACAAACAGAGCTATCGGTAGGTACATCTTAGACCTATACACTTCCGTCCTGCCGGTGCACAATACAAGCTTCCTGTTATACAATCACACCGCACTTAGATTGTTATCAACTGTAACAAGTTCAATTTGTATTGTTTCTTGAATTCAAGTGACAGATCACTAATTAGATTTACAGGAAAGAATTGCTATTGCGTTTTCCAACATTATCATTGAACAGAATTCAGACATAGACTACTAGGACCCAAGGTACCTATAAGTCTCAGTTAGATCAAATTTTTTATGAGTTTTTTTTTTAATTCTCAGTGTCTTCCTGACACGACTCCTACAACATAGAACTGTAAATACTTCCACATTACACGCGTGCTCGTGGATGTGTCATTCAGATGGGATTAATTTAAGGCGGTCTTTATGAAAGTCTTGATAGGGTATTTACTTGATAAAGAACTCCAACTCAGGAAAGACTACCGGTGGTTGCCGTGATTGCCGTGATCGTAAGGCAAGAGAACACAATTGCGACAGTTAGAGTACGAGACCCTGCCCCCTCTCCAGGTGGCAAACAATCCAAGAGGATTTACTGAACTGTAAAGAAGGCAAGACTACGGTCGAACTCATTAAAATCCAGATATTTGTGTCTATTAGAACTGCTCCAACGATGCATGCATCGTCTTAACTGCATCAATTTGTCTCCTCTCAGAATGAGAAGGTTCGGGCACTATCATCATCATCATGAGCCTGTATTTGTCCACTGCTGGACGTAGGCCTCTTTCGACAATTTTTGATTTTCCTTCGTTCGCGCGTCTCGTGTTGTTCTTCTGCACGTAGGTTGCGGCGTGTGTGACGCGCGCGCACCTTGGCTCCGGCACATTAAGCACTTGCTCCGACCAATGTATTACTTCCCGGGACTGACATGACGTCGTATTGTCTCTGTCATACATTATATAATAACCGAAATGACGGTTCACTCATCACGCCATTATTTTCAATGTGAAAGTGACTGTTCCACTTGAGACGGATGTATTTGGATTTTTGGATGTAAGGGGACGGTTCCCAGTAGGAGGCTTATTTGCTGGCTGGCTGTCATCGAAATAAATGTTTTCATAAAATTATTTTTACATGAAACAATCTTTAACATTCATATTTATTGTTATGAGGCTGTTAGGAAACCCAAATTCAAGTTAACATTATTTCAGTGAGTTATCAGTTTTAATCACTACATAGTATAAAACAAAGTCGCTTCCCGCTGTCTGCCCCTATGTATGCTTAGATCTTTAAAACTACGCAACGGATTTCGATACGGTTTTTTTTTATAGATAGAGTGATTCAAGAGGAAGGTTTATATGTATAATACATACATTTTATAGTTCAGAAAAGTCGATAAAACACGCGGGCGATGCCGTGGGCGGGAAGCTAGTAATTAATAATTTGTGTTTAATTTTGCGGTCGTGTGAAATGTGAATAAGAAATAAAATCAAGGATATCAAATACAGGAAAAGTTGAATTTAATTTATTTTCTAGGATAAATGTACACGATTTATTCATTTGAATGCACCGATGTGTCGGCGCTGTCGCACTCACAGATTTGTATCTCAAATTCGATGGCTATCTGTAGTTTGTTCTATTGTTATTTGTTAACGTAACATTCTCATACCTATGCTAACAACGTGCCGGTGCATGATATTTTGATAGACTACTATAGGTAGTGCCTGTCGGGTTATTTTTAAAGCCCACTTTAGAAATCGACATGCAACGACATGAGCTCTTCCTGTACTTAATTGTTATCCTCGTTATGGCTGGGGTTCTATTGCACACCCACATGGAAATATTTAAAGAACTAGTGCAAAGGCCTCCCCGAGGTCAGCAAATAGTTCCTGACCTTTTCCCAACCGTTGCAGAAGTAAATATTTATATTTACATTCTTTCAGGGTTACAACCTGATCAGAAATAGCTTTTATTTCTATTTCGTGCACTCTCATACACACTAGTCCATAATCTGCTATATTTTAAACCTCAATAAACTGTACTGCACGTTTAAGGTATATACTTTTTTACGGAAAATATACCTAATTCTTCACGTTACGGAAAGCAATAGGTAAACTCTGTAGTCTGTACTGATCAAATTATTTTACAAAACTGAGAATTTAATAGAAACCAATTACTAAATTCTTAGTAGTTCATTTAACAGGTGTCGGTGTTTAGTTTTGTTAATTTATTTGTAACTTTATTTTTTCTAAATAAATTGTTAGTCAGAGATTTTGAATAGCTTTATTGCTTCTTAGTTGTTTCTTTTATTTGTTTAGCTGATAATCTTCCAAAAGTGATAAATAAATAATATAAATAAGCAGTTCTCGAGGTTCAGCTTCCTATTTACAATGGCCGCCTAGCGCAGAGACTTTGTCATTCATACACGTGTAAGTAGGATGATCGCGGACTAAGTAAATCTGTTAACATTGCGTAGGAAGTACTTACCTTAAGAAAGAACTTGATCTCTTCCTACAAAACAACCGTAGACACACAGGTAAACAACATGTCGACGCCTTTGCACGTGTCGGACACACAACACCCCCATAATCTACTAATTATCTTCTAATTAGTACCGAATGCGATAAATATACCACAGCTCACGGCGTATTTAAATGAAGAGGGTGAATTAAGCGGTGACTAGAGGCAAGAAATTGGTGATTATATGTGGTGATTATGTCGCGGTGTTAATTATCTAAGTGGCTAATGGGTGCATACCATACCATGTTTTATTATCACTTTATCTTCAGTGCTAGTGGTTTACGAACCGTGAAAATATGTGGATGGAATATTCTTTATTGCACATTATGTCAGTACCTTTATCAGCGCTGCAGCTTGATTTGCTTACTGCAGCATAGTGCATTGCTGAGATAGGGACCCATTATTTCATTGCAAAAGATAATTTTGATTGATTTTGTTGTTTGGTATATTTGTCTTGTGTTTGACTGACCGAATAAACTTTCTTTCTTTCCAACTTTCTTTCTAAGTCAAAGGCCTATTATAAACGGTCCTTTCATAAAGAAAAAGACGATACTTACTCAGATAGTCTGTAAAAAAGTGATACTTAACAGGTACACATATTTTTATGTCAATTAATAAAAGGAACGAATCCGCTACCGCACTATATATCATGAAAACCTACACTACCCCAGACTATTTACAAAAAGATGCGTAATATGAAAACGAATGATCTTTTTGGGAGTAATAAATAATTGACTGCTAGGCTACTCATATGCTTCCAGACGGTCCTCTATTAAATGACTAAGTGATGCGACAAAAGTAGTAACAGCTTCTAATCATAAGAGAAGAAGGCCTTTAGTTCGAGAATTGCGGAACTGATGCACAGGGCATGAGGTCAGGGCTCTCAATATTACGTCAGTGAAAGGTGATAGCCCTGGACGAGTTACAGAAGAAACTGACCTCGAAAGTCGTTGTTGGAACAACCCTATCGCACGCAACGAATTGGTTATATGGGTGAATTTTAAAACAAGACACCTCCGAGGCGTCTCTAATCATAATATTATTTTTACTGTCATATAATGCTTAGATAGTAGTAGTCAATCTAAATGCTAGTGAGGAACTGTCCTACTTTCTCTCTCCCCCTCTCTTTGCTCTGTAATTTGCCAGCTGTGTCAAAACTGTAGAAGATATTAATTGTTACTCTATTAGTATCCTGTCTTCTTATGGTCTTATGCTTATACCATCGCAATAAGTCCTGAATGATTTGTCTGAATATATTTTTTTCTGCACGCTACCATATCATCGACATGTTTTTTTTTATGCGATAACTCGGCAAACAAGCACAACATTGCCACCCATGGACATCTGCAATACCCAATGAGTTGCGGATCCGTTTCCGAGCCAAGGAAAAGGGAGAGAAGGAGAAAAGGAAAAGGATGGGGGCTGGACCTCCGGCGCTCCACACTTACCATACGAAACGCAATATTATGCATCCTGCTACTTGACATCGATATATTCTGTGGGAGGATAGTACTTCCACGGTCGTGCCGACCATTCATGCTGACATGTAGACATGCAATTACTGTTGTTGTCATTTTCAGGAGTTCGTTGCACCATTTTGTTTTTTTATAGTTTTTACATGTAGATGAAGATGAAAAAAACCAACGGTGAAGATCTGTCATGAAATAACAGTAGATCTTGTCGAGGCCAAGCTGAAAATTTTATTCAAAGTTCATAGTTTATCTATAGGTATAAATTAATTTAATTTACTAAAGTTATATTAATCGTTTATTAAAAACAGTATAATATTATACAATTCGACGTCAAGTATACATACTGTCGCGTTTCGTACTGTGATTGTGGAGCGGTGGGGGCCCAATTCCTTCCTCAGTCCTCCTTTTCTCCTTCCCCTCCCTTTTCCTTAATTAGGCTCTAGCGTTAACGCATCTGTTAGTCCTGTGGTATTACAAATGTCTATGGGCGGCGATGACTACTTACCATCAGGTGGCTCGCCTGCTCTCTTGCCGAATTATCCCACAAAATAAAAATTACTTAGTTATGTGATTTAAAAACTACCTACTTGTTTATAACATATCCTATATATTCAAGGCGCTGCTTGAACACGTAGTTCATGATGTCTGACGAGTGACGACTCTGACTGCATAGTCACAATAGTTTTTGTCTGAATTTCAAAATCCTGGTCAGTGACCCTACCGCACCAAGACGTACTGTTCTTTGTTACCGGTTCCGAAACTGTAATATTCGTCCTGACTGGCAGATAAACAATTAGTTTTTATATGTCGAGCAATTTCCTGAGATTGGAGAGTGTAATTAAGTTTTTCAGCTAATTGGTGTGTCAAGGCAGGCAGTCGAGTGCGCCTTCCTTTTACACGTTCGGATCGTTTTTACTTGACTTTTTGTCACAGACTGCTCATAAATTCATTGAAGAACTAGAACTAATTTCCATTTCTGGCCATAGAAAGGCCAGAATGAAGAAGATTGGAGGAGGTCTTTGCCACCTGGCAAACGGACACGCAAAAGTGGAACAAAAGGACAAACTACGAATATTAAAGAATCATTGGCATGTCCGAATGAAGCCTATATTATATACTAGATCTAATTTATATCAGAAAAAATGACAGAAGAGACAATGAGAAGAGGTATGACCGTTTAAAGTCGGGAGTATTATCACCATAATTTTGCATAAATCACCTGTAAGGTATAGCATTTGTAATATACCTTACAGGTTCCAGCTGATGCAAAACAGCTAACATACGAGTATTTTAATTTGTCACTTATTCTGCGTGAGTGTGAGTAATGATATTTTTTCTTATACTATAAATAAAATATAACTACTATAATTCGCGTTATACCATAACATGAGTATTTAAGCAGGTGTCCCGTTTTGTTGGACAAACTATATAGTCAAACATTTCTTTTTTTTATTTACTTAGTTCATCACATTACAGTTACATTATAATTTATAATATTTATAATCTTTGGTAACATTGGTCATTTTGCCGATGGTTATGAAGATACCCTGCAGTAGATGTGTTCTGGTTATAAGTTCTGGGTAGATCTCTCGGTGTAAGTGTGTGTGACGCGTCGCGTGCGCGGTGCGGTGCGCACCGGTAGCGGGCGACTCCTGCGCACGACCGGAACTCTTGCTTTGATCGATCAGTTCCTTAGGGTGAAACGTCGTGACCCGATCTTCCTGTTGTATATTTCACTTTCATGGCCGGTATACGGATATTCTTATTAACTCGCTCCTAAATGGAAGCCTAATTTGGAGAAAGGTTAAACATTACCTACCTACATAAGGTTTAAAGTTAATAATTAAGCTTATCAATCGTTTTGCAAGGTTAAACTGCACCTGCCGCGGTCAGTCAATAGATGGGTGAGAGCACGTAAAGCCGTCAGTCCCAGTCATACAAATACCTATGACATTCGTCGTCGGAAAGAAGCCCAGAAAGTATAAGAACTATAGTCTATCTATAGGATAATCGATCGTATTGATATATGATTGCGAAGATCAGGTGGCAGAAGCATTGTGTAAAATAGTGACATTCAGCCACTAGGTACCCGATACATTGAAAACCAATACCTACATTGATCAGTCATAGCAACGTCTGTATTCAGATAATGATTCTCACAGATTTGTTGTTTTGCCCCGTAAAAATACTTGAAAAAAACCATGGTGCGTCCTATTGTTTCACTGTTCTCTTAAAGTGATCGAAGTTTACCCGAAGCGAACAATAACTTAAACGACTTCATCGCTGAAGGATGCACTATGGTAAGTATACTTCAAGTGTTTTATGGCGCAACTCATGCGGTACCAATAAGTGCAAGTGCCACTATAAATAGTGCCGGTAATGTGTTAAGTAGTATCACGCGACCGACGAATCTTCCAACACTTTCTTTGTAACTTGAAACAATGTTTGATGTGTCTACGCCGGGCGTGCCAACAATGCCTGTTGATTGCTACACATCATTAAACTAATTTTAGGTCGATACAAGTAAGGAGTATTCCTCTTAACCCCTCAAGTAAGTACTTCATTTCAGATAAAGTAGTGCGACTCCTTGAAGTCCCGATTTTCAGTTTACGAGAGAATTTTCAGTAACAACCCTGAGTTGGATTTTATGTCCGAAAAACGCAATAAGTTCACCATATCAGGGGGCAAGATTGATAATATCGGACGAACTCCTTTGCCTCAGTAGTAATTAAATAATAAGGAGAATAGGAGTATTTTTTTTTATAATGTCTTACTGATGACACGGGCTCATAATTCTGTATATCAGTCTCCGCGCATACCATCTGTGACGTGCCACGTGACGCCGCCCGAGGAATGTGTACCATTTTCACGAAAAACAATTTTATTGTGAGTAGTTGTGAGCTCCGATTTCTTAGCGCTGCATTGTACGGGTCAGCGTGTTATTGCAACCCGACGCGCGTGTTTGTTGACACAGACGTACGCGGAACGACGCGCGACGACGCGACGCGACGGTCGCACACTTGTATAACAACCCGCTCCGACGAGACAGGGTTGACATGACATCCAAATCTGAAATGACTGAACTGTACAATTTGCATGCACATCTGTTGGCAAAATATGGAGAACCTTAAAGTGTTACAATATATATATTTTATACCCATGTTTGCAAAGGAATAAATGATTTTATTTGATTTGATTTGAAATCATTTGCAAGAGCAACACATTGTAAATAATTGTTACCAAGTAAGTTAATGTGGAAGTCAGTGGACTTCATTTGGCTGATATGATGATGATGATGAAGTCAATGTGATTTTGTTTGTATCTTCTTGATTGATTGAGCTTTAAGCTCGAGTATTGTGCAATTTCATTCGGATCCCTAAGGATAGAGTTCGAGACAAAGAGTAGCCAGGTAGTATCTAAAGTTAAATACTTGTTTACTAACAACCCGCACACATTTTTACACGTTCATATTTAAGTGTGTGTGTGTACAATTGATCCGTGAAATATGGCAGCCGCGCGACCGTGACACGATGTCTGGCTGACACGGATCCTGATCAAGGGTGCGCTGAACAAACTGGCCCACACTGACCATCGATCACTTCAGACTATCACTTCACTTGCTCTAGATTTAGACAGTATCCTCTTGTGTCGACGTTGTTTTATTGCAACAGGTTGCAGTTGCAGAGCTTTTTCTTGTTTTATCATAATAGAGCTTTACGAACCTCGAAAAACAACAAAAATGAAAATCAACTAATAGAAAAGTATAAACATCCTTTTTCAAAAATCTACGTATTATTCACTTAAAATTAGCGATTCTTGTCTAAATGTAAAACATTTTGTAAGTCATTATTTCGAAGTTAGAAATCCCGCTTTAATAATTATGGCTAAATATCTCACAAATGCACCGCGAACCTTGTAGTAACAAGATGGGCTATGTAAATATTTGTTTCCATAATAATTTTCGTAAAAATAGAAACAAATTATTTTTATCTGTTAACATTGTGTTTCAAAGGCGTGTTTGAAGTGTTTTCGTAACTGCTACCAGTAACCTGAAGGTGTTTCTAGACATTAGTAAAGAATACATACATTATTAAGTTTAATTCTGACTAAAAGTTGTGTAGGACAAATTGTGCAATTTAACTGATGCTGCTTTGTAAAAACCTAAGTCCTAAGCGCGACTGCTACGCTAGAGGTCCTGGGTTCGATCCATAGGTCGAGCAGTGATATTGGGTTTTTCTATCAAATTCCCAGTAGCAGCTCGGAAGATTTGTGCCCGGTTAGTGGGCAATGGCAATAGGCTCGGGACCTAAACATACCGGTGAAGTGTGGCCGTAGGTACATTAGTACACCTCTGCCTAATCCTTCGGAGAATACTGGTGTGATGGTATGTTATGTTATGTTTTGAAAAAACGGCAAAATGCAAAATATCAATCCGCACACTAATTGAATTATTTGAAATACCTTATTCAATGTTGTGTACAGTTGTTATTACTTGCAATGTTTATTATCATTAAAAGATGGACGATCTGTTTGTAGAAACTAAAAAATACAAGAATGTAAAAATTCGCACAATCACTAGCGCGTTTCTTTTGATTGCTATTCGACCTGCACGCCAGATGTAAAAAAAGCTATTTGTATTCGAATAATACAACACAATTCGACGTACAGCTGCATTCAAATTACAGTTTTGATCATCTGTACTTGTATAGATTCGGAAAACCGTATTTTTTAACCCTAAAATGATGAGTCAAACTATTAAATCTTAGTAGGGATACCCTTAGCCAGTGCAAAACACGTTAGTGTGATTCTCAGTAGCTCAAAATTCGAAAATGTTACACCTATGTTATGAAACTGAGGAGCGAGTCTACTTATGAAGTAGGCATGTCGGCTAAAGCTCCTTTACACGATCGTAATGAGTTCTTCGCTTTGCATAGAAAGCAGTCGGCACAGCGTGTTGGTGCTAATTTCTCCGCGCATGCGTTCTAGAGGCGTCTATGACGACTTGCACACGGCGCGCGACGCCCTTGCACTGGGCGTGAATCATAAGCGGAGCGATTTAAAATAGATTAGAGTAATTAAACCTCTTTCTTTTTCATAGCTAAACGTGCAAAGGGACTAAAGCTTAGCGGGCATTCTACTTTTGAATGACCAGTTAGTCTTAGACATACCTACAATGTAAATGTTGATGAAATATTTCAGTACCTGCTTTGAGAAATCGGAGTAACATGTAGGTTACACTTAGGCTCTAGACAGACGGACCGCATTTCAACTGCAATCCAACCGCAAATTGCAGTTCGGATGCAGTTTGAATGCAGTCGGCGTGGAATCGTGTGAACTGTGACTGCACGTTTGGTTTGCAGTTCTATTTCAGTCGTGTTAACTGCATTCAAACTGCATCCGAACTGCAATTTGCGGTTGGATTGCAGTTGAAATGCGGTCCGTCTGTCTAGAGCAGGGATCCCCAAACTATTTTGGTCAAGTGACCCCTTTTCCAAAATGAACTGTTACCTCAGACCCCCATGGCCAAATTACCTACTTTTAGGATCAACCCCCTTATTCGTAATGGTCCGCTAACTTAAAACAGCTGCTACAGTGTTATTTTTCATTCTGACTTAGGTCAATAGAAGAAGACAGAGTGAGAATTAGCAATGCTTTAAGCTAGCAGACTATTATGAATAATGGGGTCTATCTTTAATTTTTTCCTATGGATACAAAATACCTAGGTACTAAGGTACCAATTGGAAAACTTTGCACTTGGTTAAGTGCGTAAAGTTAAAATTTAACAAAATAAACAGACATACGATTCAGTAAATATCAAGTTTAATTTATAATGATTATTACAAATTAGGTACTTAAAGAATCTTAAGTAGGTAGGAAATTATATTTAAAAAAGTATTAATTCGCAAAGAGAAAATAAAACATTCAGTGTGATGGATGAACCTGGTGACCATCTACAAATCTAGCTACATCCGGTTTAATATTGGTGAGTTGCAGCCTTAAATCTCCACGTTCGTTGATTTTCAAGCGGTTTCTTTGTTTCGTCAAAATGTTTGTTACCACACTGAAGCTTTTACAAGTAGGTATGATCATGGAAAAGCGATAAGGTATTTTTCAGCAATGTTCCACAATGTTTGCTAAGCTTTGAATCTAAGGCTTAGAGGCCTTAGATTCAAAGCTAAATTTTCGTTTATATTAAAAAACAATGACATAGTCGCAGCAAAAGTGTATATACAGTACTGTAGGTATACCTACATTTTTTTTTAGTATTATGAGTTTTAGTTTAAATCGCTATCGCAATCTAGATTAACATCAACATCGCTGTCGCTCGCGCGCTCCACGGCGACCTACAAGGAAAACTTTCGCTATGTTAATACCGTGTAGGTCAGGTTTGTAGTAGACACCACTCCACACTCTTCGACGCTGACGTATTAGTAATTAGTGGAAAACTTTTAAAAGAAACCACTAATGCATTTCAATTAGCTCTGTTTGTTTTTATTAAGCTTTCTGGTATGTCTGTGACGTAAATACATGGGGAAAGTTAAGTTCAAGTATGTATTACCTAATTAGGATTGTCTCTAGCAATACGTATAAACGATGTTTGTAATGCCTTTTGTTCTCGATGAAGTATGAACTTCCTTTATTTTAAAAAGAATTGCTTACTTGTATTATTTTATTTTATTTTATTTTTTATTTTATTTATTTAGGGACAAAAAACAGTTATACGTTACAGTTTACATAGCAGTGCTTAAAGATAAGAATAGATAAACGTATAACCCACACTATTATCCACGGATTAAAATCAAAACGATATTAATAATGAGGAAAGGACGGACGGTCGAACATCCGTTAATTGTTGTAAATTATAAATAATGGAATGAATTTACTGGTCATTATCGTCACTTAGTAATGATGAAACCATTTTTTTAAATTTAGCTTGTGTTGTGTTATATCTATACAAATAAAAAATAATCGCTGAAATATAATTATGTACGCCCATAACTTCAGATCAACTGTAACAAATTGGATAATACTTATTTTTGTGGTCGTAATTATCGAACCATTTTTGTATAACGGTTTTTTTTTATTGAACCGATATTTTAACCTTATTATATGAAATATGGCAGTACGAAGTTAGAACAGATGTCAGAACTATACTATAAATCTAAGCATTATGGCCTGCACCAAAACCCAAAAAGTCGGATAATTAAATACGGAATAACCTTTGGAATCAAATAAAAATGTAACTGTAATGTCACTCAGTGAGCCATTTTAATGTCTCATGCCATACAAAATACAAATACAATAGTAAAAAACGTAACCAGCAAAAACTATAGTATTGATACTAGATAGAATAATGAGTAGGCAATACCTGTCGTATGCAAAGATTGTCTAAATAACAACCTACATCAAACATTGTTCTATTTATACGCGAGCCGCTCCGAGGTCAAATACAAGTCATTGAATGTCAATATTAAACAATTACATACTTATTGTAATTTTTTTTTGTTAATTCCACGTGGAATAATATTAGTGAAACCAGATTGCGTTATTGATTGTCATATTCTATACCCGGATAGAGTTAAATCGTCCTGGAATTGAAGGGTATCTACCATAGAAATTATATCTGTGGTATCTGCCATACACTGGAATATACTCCATAAGTCACATTTTATTCCTATAATTAATCTTCTTACTGCCTAGTCTAGTGGTCCTTAACGTGACTGCCTCGCTGTTAATATGCTCGATCTGGGAATCGAACCCTAGGGATCGAGCAGTGATAATGGGTTTTCTCGTCGCTGATCGATGGCTGGGCTGTGCTTCCTGCGGTAGATCTTATCTGTATATATTATTATCGCAACGAGACCCTACCTACCTGGAGAGTACGATGAGTCTCGTAGATGAGAGGTCGATCTTGGTTGTCATACGTAGACGGTTGTCGAAAACCCCAAAACTTAACAACCTGTTCTTCCTGAAGATATATGTATAGCTCATGAATTGTACCGCGGAGATGTATTGGCAGTCTTTTCGTGTACCTGAACCTAGTTAAACTGGAGAGCGACTCCAAAATATTGGTGAAAAGGTTAAAAATAAACATGACTAAGTATGCGAATCTTTATTGATGTTAATTCTCAAGGCTAGCTTCAAATTATTCAAATGTTGTATTATTTTTTAATGCAATGTAGGAAGTATTTTAAAGATATTTCATCAGCAGATTGTGATGTAATGCTACAAACTTCGATGACAATCGAGTTAGTCTCTTATAAATATTGATAAAATCTGACTTCCTTGTGTTGCCAGCCACTGTAGATACTGAGTTTAATTTATAAAGTTATGATATGAATTCCTTAAGCGTGGTAATTAGCTGCATTGTTAATACAATTGCCCAGACGACATATTTTCTAAGAGTACCCAGATAGCTTTGAAGTCGTTTATTAGTATCTATTATGCGACAACATTTTGCAGGTAGGAGCTAAGATATGTAACATTATTATAAAAAAATAACAAAATGGATACAAGAAATTTATAGCATCATAAGATTTGAGTTACTAGTAATAGACTCGATGTTACTCCAGTTTCCACGCCAGTCGGGCGAGTTATCCAAATAAACAAATATATAGGACAGTATCGCACCCCCAGAAAATGTTCTAGAAGTCATTAAAATTACACCCAATACCTAAATAATGTTTTACCTTGCAACATTTGAAATAAAACACTAAAATGGTAATTTTACATATAGATTAGGACGAAACTTATGTATGTAGGTAGATACTTTAAGATAGCACTTCAAAGAAATTATTTTTTTTATTATAGCGAGGCCATGAAACAACGTTACGTGCAAAAACTGATTAGTAACCTATCCCCGATGAAGTGCATCAGACTATCCCCCGGGGAAGCACATGCATTAGGAAACTCAATTACTTAAGTTAATGCTAGTAATCAGATGCTTACATAGAAACTAGGTCAGCTAGCATTATTAAACGCACGGAAATGCTCTAAAAATGTTATGTGCGCATCCATCGCCACATAACATTCAAATTGGTATGACTGTAAGTGTCGAAAAAATACTAAGCAACAAACTATTACAAAGCTGATATTTTTATTTCAATAAACGAAATAGTTCATTATTTTATAACATACCATCGACCAGAGCAAAAGTGCCAGTCAAATGTAAACAGAGTACCTACTCGTATGGTCGTGTATGTGTGTAAAACTAAGAACCCAAAGTTTCTAGTTAAAATGTAAAAATTATATTAGACACGATTGAAAATGTCTCGAAAGTTTCTTTTTAAATACCTATATTCGTCTGAATAAAACCAAAATGCTTTTTATATGATGTTACCCTTACACAAAAACTGCAATTTTATCGATACGCTTATTCGTCCAAAATCGGCGTAAATCCATATGACATTGTTCGTTAGACTGAAATTAAGCCTAGGCCACATATTGTTCTCAAAGCGTCACCCCTTCGTGTGCCTTCAACTATTTTGCTGGAAGCCAATAACTTCCCAGCTGTATTGTGCGGCTGAACAAAGCCATGTTGACAATAGTTTGAAACATCCGGTTGAGCGCGCGCCGCGCCGAGCCGTCCGCACCACGCATCGCCGCTAGCGCCGGCCGTGCGTAACAGGGTATAAATTAGGAGAGAATAGAGAACTATGTAGTTATCTGAAAATCTATATAAGAAAAATAGATAAACAATTCATAGATATTTATTACAAATCGTATTAAAATCAGGTGAAGTAGCTTATAATTTTTTATCAAAAATGAATAGCGCAAATATAATCTTATTTTCCGTTATGAAGCTCCGGATAAACCAACCAGGTAGGTTAACGAACTATTGTAGAAGAAAATAAGATGAGGAAATCTCAGGAGCTGTTTAACCTACCAAAGGAGACTACATCTAGCAATGTATGTAGGTATATAAAAGGGATGAATATATATATATATATATATAAGCAAACTTGCCTGCGCTCTTTTTTAAACGATTAGAAAAAAACCACGCAATGACGCAGACTCACAAAAATTGATGAAATCCACAGAAATACATCATTATTTACCTAGTACTGCAGTCGCTCGTCGCCTATAATTACACCATACGCTAGCAGCTGTCACGCGTACAGTTGACGCAAGCGCAGACGTCCAAACAAAATTCGCGACGCATGGCACAACAAACAACCTTTGTGCCGTTAGGCTTATTGTAAATTAGCACTGACTGACTGTTCAAAGCCTGACAAATGATACTCTCAAGTACAGTAGCCAGCAGGTCAAGGTATACAAAACTATCAAATTTCTCCAAATGATTTTAAACCTTAAATTGTTGAAGATAAAGTTCAAAATCAACTGAGAAAATTTGTCATTTTGTGGTAACTTGATGTGCAGGCCACCTACGCATAAATAAAAACCTAATCAATTGTGTGTCGCCATCGATTGGTATCTGTTGGTAATTTATGTCCAAATTCTGACTGTATATTTTCATGTCCATAATTTTAATCTTAAGATGAGGCGTAGAAATCTTCAGCTGAGTTCGTCTACTCAGGCTACACATCAAACTATAATATTACATTATGATCTGACCTATCATCGTACTAAAAGTCGATACAATTCGAGGTCAGCTTATACTGTAAATTTTATCAATGTACCTATAGTTTTTAGTACTTAGCAAATGATTCGACCGCTAGGTAATTAGTACAAAAAAGCTGATCGGTGTCCGACCGTGAATTCCAAAGACACCACGTTTTAATTTTATTATTCTTTTTCTAATTCTTTAAGAATTAGAAAAGCTCAGCTCAGCTCAGCTACAAAAATACTAGTTCGTCCAGACAGGTCGATCACGATTCGTGATTACTTCGTCATTGACGTAACCAGATGATTGCAATAAGTAGCTGATTGATTGAAATACATTTATTGTAAATAATTTAATCGACTTAAACTGTTAAATATTTACGAAAAAATGCACTGATTGTAAATAAATTATGACGATTATAAAATTCTTTAAATTATACCTTGTATACCCGTGACAGCTATTGGTTTAAAAAAGTCGATACATCCATAACTAATCGATTTATTCAATCCATGCAACCTAAAACAAACGTAATAGAACGAACTTTGTGAATGCACATAAATCACAATGTCAGTGAAAACGATTTTTTTTTTAGTCTACCCGCAAATATTGTGATTACGTTCGACGGCTGCGCTTGTGATTGCCTTTGTTACTAATTGCGGATTGCGACACCCACGTGTGCATACAAATTTGATATTATTATATGAGTTTGGTGTGACTGTGAACTCTCAGTGCAGTGGCAGTGTAGTGACAAAAAAACATCTTTAAGGAGTGTTATTTGTGTGAGGTATCACTTTTGTGCAGAGAGGTCAGGCGGCCCACTATGGTAAATCAAAGGAAACCCTTTTTATAATGTTGTTTTTCCTCGTGGATTCCGTAGCCCGGGGAAGTCAGAACGATCTGCCGTCTACGATGCCGATACTATCCACCTACGAGAATGGTAGACATTGATCGGTTTCGTATCCTGATGCTGTAAAGGATCCGAAATTTTGGAATTTAATAATATCAATGGCTAGCGATAACTAGCTAGCTAGCTAGTGTAACTGTTTAGCTTAAATTGGCGACATTAAGTATAATGAAATAGCAACTTCTTGTCTTTAACTATAAAAATAGTAAATGATACAAATATTATTAACTTATGAGTATAATAAATAATAGATATTACGTTATAACTAGCTAATTCAAAAGCGGGGCGCCGCGCCGTAACGAATACCATAAGTGAATAAAACATATTTTCTTTTGTAATACATTCCCCACAATGCATGCACGACATTGGAGCTGGTGGAAATATCCACAGCACATACATCAGTGTATGACATATGATGCAAACACCTGTTGATGCCATGTATTATGAAAAATATTGACTGCGAAGACTTTAGCTGTACCTAACCTACAAACAACATTCATTACTATGTACTTACGTAGATATAATAATCACCCTTTGTTGTGGTGATGGTATCAGTGGTATTTCGAGATTATATATTCGATTGTTATGTAAAATTCATCAGAATGGAGGAGCATGGAGTTTGGATTTATGTCTGGAAGCATATCGGTGATCAGTGCTGGAAATACTGTGTCACTCGTTACTGAAATTAAGTTTAAAGTAAGATAATAAGTATACAAGATACCATAATATAATACCATAATATTTTACTTTTCATATCTAAGAAACTAACAAAGGTGTTAACTAATCTAAGTTATTTATAAATCTATAATAGTGCAATTTATTTTCCGGTTAGTATGAGTAACAATATTATTAAATTAGTCACTTCAACTAGATATAACAATGGGTGCCGGAAAAATGCGAAGTACACAGTAACTGCCAGTCGTGCGTGAAATATCACCAGAATGTTAAGGCACTCTGCTCACTTTTTCATTCAAACCTTCATTCTTTTCTTAGTAATACATATAAATGATCGCCTCCCGCTTTTGTTGTTGTTTTAGTTGTTACCCTGAACACAAATTGTTTGGAAAATAATACCTACTTTTTAGTGCAAAATAACTTTAGTGACGAAAACCAAAAGAAGTAGAACTGATAAAAATTTGTACAAAGATTATAAAACTATTGATCCGGTAAACATAACGGTTGTTTTTTTGGTTGACTAGCAATTTAGAATTATTGTTATTTAGAGCTAAGGAACTAGGGTCCCTAACTCTCCAACAAGTGCTGACGACCGCCTTGCTCGCCAACCCTTGCTATTACGTCAGTTGCTAGATTGCCATTGCATTGGTTACTGAGGTGTTTGCGCAGCGCGTAATCGTCAAAAGCCACGACTGGCACTGCCGCAAAGCAGTACAGTATTGCAAAATCATAAGAGAAGTTTGCGCCATTTTTTTTAATCCCGTCAGTTGAACCAACAGTCCGAAGCAACTGTTAAGCAGTGGAAGTTTAACAGAGAACTACAGTTAAGTATATTGTTAGAAGACTTTAAGTAGCAGCAGCAAGTTTTGTCCAAAGAACACACAGCTACATTAATTTGGTACTGCTAGCTTTCCCTGAAATGCTATAGTACAGTTATAAAAGTAATAATTGTACTGCGTTTTTAGAATTTTCAGGCCTAGCAGACGCTAATGCTTGCTAATTCCTAATGCGATATATCGTTTGTTTCCGCACGCTAACTTGGCTAGTCAGCCGTCCAAACAAACAATGAGGTCAAACGCGTTTTTTAATCTGTATCTATTGGTGCGGCTGGCCCCAGTGCCATTCTATAAAAAACGGGCCCATCACACTGCTCATCAATAGCTACACGTGTCTTTCCATAACTCCTGAAAACGCGTGTACCATGTGCAATATATTATTTTAATGTAAGTCAGTATACTTGCCTACAGCTGGTTTAACTGTAGGATACCAGTACTCACAGGCTAGCGGCCCCTCCGCTAAAATTACTACTCATATTCAGCTCTATCTAGTTGCACTTGAAGCTGAGCCAAACATACGTATAGTAAATAAATCTATATTATACGTGATCATGTTACGGAATTAATATAACTTTAATTATGAACACACGAACTAGAAGTGCCTAAAATGTTATTAACTACTTAATTTTCCTGGAAAATCTTAATGAACCTATTTATTACTAAAATCCAGTTTTATACGATTTGAATAATTACTTCCTTGATAGTTAATGATTGCGTTAAAAAGATTTATTTTAATTTGAATCATTTAACAGGAATTTGTATTGTTCTTCTTGTTTAAAAAAAATTAATCCCACACTTTATTTATATCTTACTCATTAGACTTTGACTTTTCAAAAACGCCCGTAACTTTTGTGCAGTTATAATTTTGATTTTTTTTTTAAAACAGAGCCTGTCTGCCATCACGCCTGTATTCCCCGGAAGGGTGCAGAGGCGTACCTACTAACTAATGTACCTACACGCACAGTTCGCCGAATTGTTTTGGTCCCATGTGATAGGGGACGACCCTATTGCCATCGTCTGTAACGTGTTTATAATAAAATGAACAACTTTACATCTGCTATACTAGTAAGTCTACGACTGCTCGTCACTGATACTCGTGTGTTTTTTTTGATCGTATCTCCTCCTCTCGCTTTGAATTCGAAGTCCCTCATAACCGATCACCGATAACCCGCTAACCGCTAATACACCGTTAGCTAATTATTATGCACATAATCGCGACGCTCGCGGTTTCGCCGTACGTCCATGACCTTCGATACAGCTGTTCTATTTTATTGTACTTACCTAATCTTATTAAACTTTAACGCTTCGTAGGGTCACCAAAATTCAGATGTTTTTAAAATCTTTTTTCCCAAACAAGACTAGTGTTGTATTCTAACGTCGTACGTTGTACACGCATTAGTTTGGTGATATCTTTAAACGTAATGAAAGGCCCCGGGGCCAACAGGTCTTATAAAATAGGATAATGAAGATTGTTGTCTGCATGAATCATTGCTGGGGGAGATCTGGATGGCAAAAATTCCCACTTTTGATGAATCATAACATTATTCACAGTCACAGACTATCCATTACAGACTTATCCATCCATATTAGTAGGCGTTTCCAATGCCAGCATTTAAAGTAGTTATTTCAGTTTACCCCCTGGATTGAATCGAGATGTACCTATTATTTCTTAATGTGTAAATCATTGGTTTCGAGGATATACGCTAAAAATTCAAAATGCGATCTGCATTTGATATTATTAGACCGATCGCGATGTAATAAATGAAATATCCCGTAAAATTATGTTGTCGTATAACGTGCAAGTTTAAAAGTTACTCACTCTCACACTCAAAAACTGTGTTATCATTAGACCGTTAGCGTGGTCAACCTACTTATTACCTACCTACATAGGTTGGCCACCTCTTACGTCTACAGTTCGCGTGGAGACTTCCTTCCTCCTCGATAACGTTATACTTAGTAAACACGACACGATTGCCTACTAGCTCTGTATTATGCATAATATTATGTAACTCTATAAGAATAAGAACGCATCGTGTGCAATACTAATTGCATTGTTAATGATTTTGCGGTTAGAAATGGGTCACTTATGGCATCGCAATATTAGTCGCCTTAGCTACATACTTTATATTAACAAGACCACAAAAGTTGTCGATAATCTAAACCTCTGGATAAAGGGCCGATTTTTTTTAATTGGACAACTCGGCAATCGTCATTTACGCCCATGGACATCTGCAATACCAAAGGAGTTGCAGATGTAATGCCAAATCTACTAAGGACGGGGATGGAGAATAGGATAAGAAAGGGGACGAATAAAAGGAGAAGAACGGGCACTGCGGGATTAATTGGGCCTCTGACGATTGGGGCTGATAATGGATTTTGATGATATAACATTTAGAACATTTAATAATAATTGATACCGTTCGTAACTCGTAAACCGTAATTCGATGTTAACTTTGGAAAGGTGATCCTTTCCAAAGTTAACATCGAATGGTCTACTAACTACTTAATAAGTGTTTTAAGGAATTTAGAGTACAGATATAAACACATAAGTATCTATTGTTTTCTGTTTCTTACATTTTGTCTGTTTTCAGACACAAACGGCACATACAACGGGGAGCTGCCGCACAAGGAGGGCGGCGGCGGCGGCGGCGGGTGGCGGCGCGACGCGGCGCGGCGGGCGCGCTCCTGCTGCTCCACCAAGGCACTGCTGCGCCGCCTGCCCATCCTGCAGTGGCTGCCCAAGTACACGGCGCGCAACGGACTCGCCGACGCCATCGCCGGTATGTACTGCACTGTACTGACAATGCTGCGCCGTCTGCAAGGGATCGAACCCTCGACCCGAAGTGCTAGGGCCAACATATCGCTACTGCGTAAGACGTTAATGGCTAGATCGACGGTGATTATAATTTCTTTAACAGGCTCTACGTACTTTAGAGTACCGGATCCGGCTTCAGGCTAGCAAACTCTCATTTTGGGTTCTTTGGTTACCTTGCACTGATCAACATACGAGTAGTTATAATTTAATCAGCTGTTTCATCAGTTTTTTAAGGCACCTACGTTTTTTACAAGTGAAATCCACACCTGCCTCATTAGTCCTGTGGTCCTAAGCGCGATTGCTACGCTAAATGTCCTGGGTTGGATTTCCAGGTCGAGCAGTGTTATTGGGTATTTCTATGAAATTCTCGGTAGCTGTTCGG
>OY292521.1:15331615-15353162 GCA_958496365.1 Subacronicta megacephala
TCGGTAGCAGTTCGGAGTCTAGATTTGTGCCCGTTTAATGTTAATAAGCTCGCCCCCTATGACATAGGACTTAAACGAATCTGCGAACTATGGGTGTATTTTAGTACACCTCTGCCTTACCCTTCGAGAATACAGGCGTGATGGTATGTATGCACTACACGATATAATAATGTAGAAAGAAATCACCTGTGTTTGTAAACTTTCCAATGTTCCCGTAGTCATAACTTAGATTTTAGAGAAAATACTACACAAAATACACTTTTGTTTAGTATTTCATTTCAACTATGTGAGGCGATGCGCTTGAGTGGCGATTTAATTATGCGCGTTGTGTGGCCGTGTGAAATTGTGTTAGCTCGGAAACGACGCGATTACCGCCGTTACTTCTCAATTTTATTTATATTCTGCGATCTGCGGTATGTAGTGAAAGAAAAATCCGTGAAAGGAAAATGTTGGTTTCTTTAAAACGTTGGTTTAATAAAAGTGAGGCGCCATATGCTAGTGTTTTTTAAATATTGTTCCATATGTACCCCCTGGCACCAAATTATTTTTCTTCATATTGATAACAACCTCTGTAGGACTTGTTGGGTACAAGTCATTGGCTAGCAAGAAATCTGGGTTAGTAAAATATGTTCAATAAAATCAAATTACAAAGTTAATAGAATAAGTAGTGTATAATGGCTCATGTAATAATAACTCGTAAAGACGCCTGCCCATTAGAGCGTAACGCCGCGCCATCGCGTCACAGACGCTTTACGCTCGTTTTACTAATGTCAAGAAACAAGGGTTTTTCCAAGTATCTTTTGTTGTGTATCAGCTCAATCATAACGCTAAGAATCAGTAAATATGATACCTTAGTTTCATAATATTATGCGAGCCATTACGGAACCGTCGCAACTACACTTTATGCAATAGAAAACACCGTAATGCTAGGTATATTGATTTTGCTATCACTAGTCTAGTCGTTGTAAGCACGATTGCTACACTTAAGGTCCTGGTTTAAGTTCCCAGGTAGCTGGTCTACCTGGGAACTTAAACCAGGACCTTAAGTGTCATTGGGTATTTCGTAGCAACTCGAAGTTTTGTGCCCGCTTGATGGCAATAAATAGGATGGGGGCGTACAATACACCTTGGCCTAACTCTTCAGGGAATACAAACGTAAAGGGTAGATAGATAATGATGATTTTATGTGTAGCATAAAACGAGGTTGTAAACGTGCATGATAATTAATTATTTAATAACTGAATCATAATAACTGTGTTAAAATTGGCTTAATTTACTGTAGATTAATTTAACTTATAAATTCATATGGAACACAAAATGCAAACTAAGTACTTTATTACGTCTAAATACTATTTTATACAAACATTATTTTTATAATAAATACAAACTTACACGATGACAATAAATAAGTACTTACGAAAGCAGCGTTATAAATAACTGTTTTTGATATTTGTGGTTGTAAAATACGTGTCTTAAAGCAAAAGTAAGTAGATAGAACTGTAAAAGTAAATAGTGAATTATTGAAACGAGTGCATCGACCTCAATCATACTTAATTTAAAAATTGCACTATTATAGCAAATATGCGTTTCGATATTCTACAAAAACGCGGGACTATGAACTCTACGACCTTGCATTAAAGCGCAAAAAGTGTTTAAAGTGAACAGATGTATTGAGAGCCAGTGGAGCGTGTAATGGGCGCGTGTCGTCACAGGCTTTGTGCAGCGGTAGAGTGTGTTGCAACCATTATGACTACAATGCCCAGTTTCTTTTAATTAAAATCTAGACTGGTTTCGCAAAGCGAGCACTAAATATATCTAAATATAATAATAAGAATTTAAGCAGTCATTCCTGCTACTTTATCTTGTTATGTTGACCTACCAATGAGCTGAACACCGTACGCGGGTTGAGTTAGACGAAGGCTGATGCACCGTCTCCTGCAGTAACTCCTCAAACTCCATATTGTTTCCCTAGTTTCTCTTTTAGTATTATGATACTTGGTCATTAAGACTCCCAGAACCCAGACTTCAGAGTTTCGTTTGATGATTCTTAAACCTACGGTAAAATAAGAAACGCTATAAGCATTAAAAAAAAATACAATATTGATGTGCCTAACTGTTTGTAACAGATTGAAAATTACATAAATGTAAGTAAGTATATTATAGGTACATTTCACTAATTAGGTACCTACATTCCCATTGAGTTTTTACGGTAAGTAAAAACTAAGTACCTAACTACTTCCCTACTTTGTAAAAATATATCCACTTAACGAAATAACAAGAAGACAACGAGAATGATCTCATAATAATCAATCCAATACATTACCACAGTTGAGATCACGATCAATGGTAATTTAGTTAGAAAAACGTTAAGAGTGACACCTGTCATACGATGACCTCACCGTCACGCTCCGATAGGACAGCGTCGTGATCCATCCGAGATCTTATTGTTGAAAGTTCCTGATGCAACACAAATTGTAATTGTATAGACAATGACAATAGACATAATTGCTATAAGTTGTTGACCTTAATTAGATATTCCAAACAGATTATAGCTTTGAGAAAACAATTTATTGTCTAACTAAAAACAATTATTTTGAACCCTGGAGAAGGTCACCGTTTACTTAATGTTTTTCATAATATTAGGGTTGGGACACAGATCGAAGGTGTGTCCTTCAACATCCAAGCATAAAATGGTAATGTAATAAATCAACATTTATCAGATACTTAGTTACATAGTACAAGGTACTCTACAAGCAGACGGAAACAAACCCACAACCCTTGCTTTCCGTCGAATGTTATTAGATCTGATCTTTAATTATTTTCGTCATTGTTTCGTTAAGAACCCCTTCACTACCAAACCTTGATACATAATTGACGTAAGTACCTATTTAATCCAAACACTTATTGTTGGCTCGAAGTTTTTCTGACGCGACAATTATCCACTTTCGTTGTCATTGCGATTGTTCAATCGTTATCCTTATAAAAACTTTATTGATCCAATTTATCCGTGACAACGCGATGAGAAAAAGTTAAATAAATTAATTTGTCACGCCGAAGAGTCAGGTAGCGTGTTCTCAGTTCAAAAGAAATGATTAAATACTAGCTGTTGCCTGCGCTTCCTCTCGCTCTCCAGAGGACATCGACAACATGGGTCTACGCAAACAAGTAAAATGAGAAATATTTAAACAGAAACAATAAATTAATTGTTCATTGCTTTTTACATCTGTAATAAGAATAACACATGCTAAATTTACTTAGGCAGGTACTGACCAAAAATCCGCAGCACTTCCGCTTCGGCCAAGCATTCGTAGTAGACTCGTAGCCGTAGCTACGTCGTAGCGGGCTACAAACTCTATGGTATAATTTTAATTTTATTATGCTCCCGAACTATTTGTTTTTGCTCAATGTCATTAACATTAACTTAGTACTGTAATCTATGCCTACTAGTAATCAGCTACTGTAGTCAGCGATTAATGATATAAACGTCATTCACTACGTACGAGAGCGTTTTGACGCTCGCTGTGCTGCGTATGCGCAAGCAGACCGTTTATGTATGTTTTAGATGATTCAGTTTGTCTATCCTGTATCCTGTATCCTGTATCCTGTGTGTCTATCCTGGTCTTGCTTTATGAACTAATGTCATGTTCACTCTTGTGTCCAGGTATAACAGTGGGGCTGACAGTGATCCCGCAAGCGATAGCGTACGCGGGGGTGGCGGGCCTCCCTCCGCAGTACGGCCTGTACTCGTCGTTCATGGCCTGCTTCGTGTACACGGTGTTCGGGTCGGTGAAGGACTCGGCCATCGGGCCCACCGCCATCGCGGCCATCCTCACGAGGGAGAACCTCCACGGGCTGGGGCCAGAGTTCGCCGTGCTGCTGGCCTTCCTGTCAGGCTGTGTGGAACTGCTGATGGGGATACTGCAGCTTGGTGAGTTGAGTTTTATATTTTCCGAAATAGTAAATCAGTAAAGTTTGTACTTGTCGTTGAATCTTGACTTCAACAAGTGGCACTACAAAATATATCACAAAACTTCTTGTCATCAGATGTCATTAATATGATTGAAACATGTACATGTAATTTTGGGAGCATTTATTTTATAGGTAAACTCGATTATTTGCACAGATGTTAATATTTTTGACATTCGTGTTAAAACTCAAACCGATTTATGTGTATGGAAAAATGCATATAAATGTAAGAAGTACTAACTTATATCAGTGTTGTGAAACTTTATGGTTTAACATAACTGTAATACGTTTATTTCAATAAGTATTTTAACTTTATTTTTTGATAGTCAAGCATTTTCGATTCCTATTTGGTCTATCTCCATTACCCATGGTTTGTGATATGGGACGTAAAGTTACAGTAACCTGTTCCAGCGTCGGCCGCCCGATACGACTGTGAAATAAGATGCACTTTTCAAGCTGTTTGTAGAGACGCAACAATTTGTACACAAGTCAGCGACACAATACGCTCTGTGCGCGCTGTTCCACTGTATTGTCATTTATTTTATTGTCCATCTACAAAATTGTAAACAAAACGTTCTTGTTTCATTGTTATTCAGATCTTGTAGAAGAGAAAACGGTATTCAAGTACCTACTGCGTCTTTATTTTAGGAAAGATATATTTTACACTTATCTAACTACTTACTGCTTAGTCTATTGAAGACTGGTTCAATAGTTGTCTATGCCAATAATTAATAATCGTTGTGTACCGCAGTATTGACTGTTGATTGTTTAGCTTTTCAACTTTTAACTTACTGGGATTATTCCTAAATTACATAAGCAATTGCGGCTGACATCTACGACGTAGGTACGTCCTGTGCAAACTGAAACTTAATTATTATAACATTTTGTTTTATGTTTTAAATAAACAATAAATCGCGTTATTGGTATTTATGGAATTAGAGATATTAAATAGAAGTAAAAATATATTTTAATATTGGGGGCGAAGGAGTTAGTTCAATAGTCTGACAAGACGCTCTGCCTAGAACACTTTATGACTTATTCAAAATGCTTGTTTATTCTTAAAGCTGCCAACCTTGTAGATAATTATACTAGGTAAGTAATAGCTCCTTGAACTACTAACTACTAGTCTACGCACAGCATTCAATCTGGGCCTATTGTGACACAGCTCCTGATCCTCGGATGTGTCTGTTCACACATTGTTAAACAAACGTTGACATTTCCCCACGCCACCGCCGCAGCGCCCGCGTCGCCGTCGCCGACACATCAAGAATGTCAGTGTGCTCCATTGTAATACCTATGTCCTATATGTCAGTGAGTCAACTGTGTCTCTACAAATAAACAGGCTGTTTACCTAGCTTAAATAAGTATATAATGCAATGTGTCCACTTCATATTGCACAGAAGTCTGAAATGTGTGAAATGTTTTTCATAACATGCTCAGTTATTTAAACAATAACTCATGTAAATATTATATCGTCTCTGTTAATATTTTACTTTCTCTGTTGGACGTGGGTCTTCCGGAAACGCAGTTCATTGCCTCTAAGATTTGTGTTTTTGCTTACTAGCAATGCAGGTCGCACATTACTAATATTCTTGTTAACCCCTCGTTCTAAGCTAAATGCTTGTATTACGAGTGGGTTTACATCAGTAGTGTAATGGCTGTTTGGAACCAGCAACCACATGATCGCAAGTCCGACGCTCTAGCCATTAGGCTACCGCCGCCTCAATTGTTAGAAATTCTACAAGCTCTCATTTTTATAGAATAAAATAAGTGCACGCTTTTTATTAAGAACACTCTACATCCAAAACTTCAACTAAAAATCTTACATTAAAATGGTTTTTTAAATTACAACCAGATTTAAACTTGCGTGCATAAAATTTTATTGACATAACAATTTGCGTGCTGAGGCTCAAACAATTTACGTATCACGTAATTACTAGTTTAGATCTTAGAACTTTTCCGCTATCTGTCAGTTTCATGACTGTACGCTTGTGGCATGTTGCACAAACCACGCAAACATGCGCTCGCGCAGGAAGTATGAGAACACGCCTCCCTACAGCAACACCTAATCAATTCTTCAAGCAGATGAGACGAGGGATGTTTATGTAAAACACTAATTAACTGTAACTGGCCTTAGGGAAAAAGTAGCTTATTACGAGAGAAATTTGACTAACCTTACACCTAGAAGAATGTTTTCTTGCACTATTAGCGACTTGAGCCACTTTCACATACACATAAGCCATCAAAAGACAATGTGTCTTATTTAATTCCATATTTTCTATAGGTGCCTCGTTGGTCTAGTGGTCCCAATCGCGACTGCTACGCTAGAGGTCTTGGGTTCGATCCCCAGGTCGAGCAAAGTGTTATTGAGTTTTTCTATGAAATTCTCAGTAGCAGCTCGGAGTCTGGATTTGTGCCCGGTGAGTGGCAATAGGCTCGCCCCCTATTACATGGGACCTAAACATACCGGCGAACTGTGGGTGTACATTAAGTACACCTCTGCCTAACCCTTTGGGGAATACAGGCGTGATGGTATGTTTTCTATAGGTACGCTTACAACAATATTAAAATATATTTATTCGTAGAGGTACGTACACGGGACTTTCTATTGGATTAGTCACAAATCGTATTTTTTTTGACTTGTTGCAGTCATAAAGAGTTATTTGAATCAGTTCATCTGTAACCCAATGGAACGGTAAAATATATATAATGGAATCTATTGGTCGGTCTATTTATCGGTATATATTGGAAAACCTAACCTAACCTCTAGAAATACCTCAATGATACCGCGTCGTACGTGTTATTTTAATTACCTAGGTACATGTCTGTCACTTTTATCTAACGTGTTTTTACGACGTACGTTGGCAATTGCAATTTAATTACAGTATTTAAAGGAGTCTTACATCACTAAAACTAAATATGCTAGAAATTCATAAATTATAGCATTAAACAAATACCTACATTGATTAAGTCTTTGTATTTATTAACAACGCTCGTACATTGTGGCAGGTTTCCTGATCGACTTCATCAGTGGGCCGGTGTCGGTGGGCTTCACGTCGGCAGCTGCCATCATCATCGCCACCACGCAGGTCAAGGATATATTAGGCCTCAGCTTCCCCGGAGGGAAATTCTTACAGGTGAGGTTTAAAATACCTATTATACTTATTAGCAATTATATCAAGTTTTACGTTCCTTCCTTACGTACGTTTTATATTTTTTTTAAACTATAAAATAAATGTCTACGTTTACAAACCACACAAGTAGCCACAACTGACTAGATATAGTTACAATTTTTATGCGAGAATCGCCCAAACCTTCTATTCAAAGCCCCCGCATGCCACTACGCAAAATGAGCTAATTTTTCTAGCACATTAAAAACGGCAAATGTTATGTAGTTACGTTTAAAAAAAAAATATATGCAATTATAGGCACTTAGACAATTGCTTCCTTAATATCATTTTTTCTTCGCGTATTTCAATTTAAAAAATGCAACGTAACGTAAGTAATAATTGTTACCCAAAACATAATTATTGCAATCAATTGGTTAATCAACAGGCGTTTACCAAAACGTGCGTACATGACAATTACCTGGGCGTAAAAAGTCATCGTAATGAGACACGGTTTTTGCGGTTCATAAAATAATTGCGAACACTTTTTGTGCACATAATTTAAATGTTTTTCCGAGCTGAGCTGTCGCGTCGAAGCTTTCTATTAACCTTCGAACTGGATCACTTTAAACATAGCATAGGTATACATACTTAATTGTAATAGATAATAGATAATAAGAATATAAAACACATTGTAAGTACTGTTTATTATAACTTTAGATAATATCTATCCATCATGCACAATATTTTTGTTGCATAGGCATAGTATTATTTACCTGTATAAATTGTTAATAGTAGTAACATGCTCAAAAAGCATAACAACCATGCAATCCATTGGATATCGTTATCCATCGGATACCTATCTTATTGGGCAGATATTGCCTAACGGAGGTCTAATGGTAGTCGCTTCGTGTAATAATATTTAGCCACATCTGGTTAGACTAGACGCCGCCCCTACAAAGTTAAGAAAAACTTAGGTGGATGAGGAGTATAATGAGTTATAGTTAGTATATTATTATTGCCTATTTATTTTACTGCCTTAAAAGCTTTCAAATCAAACACCATCACACAGAACCTTCTTACGAGAAGTTTTTGCTAGACACATTTGCGGTCGTGTGGTCGCCCTGGCTAGTCAGCCTCTAGAATCTAGAAGACTCTTCGACCGACGCAAATGAGAACGTCGCCCATAAGACCAATACCCATAAAAGTGACGCCGATAAGGCCGACGCGTAGAACAACAAAGCTTTTAGAACCGATGCATAATTCTATGTTATACTGGTTGTTCCAGGTATGGACTGGCTTGTACGAGCACATCGGGGAGACGCGACTCTGGGACACCGTGCTCGGCATCTCCTGCATCATTGTACTGCTCCTGCTCAGGGTATGCATCTACTACTACAAATCACTGCGGACCGCGACCTATGTGTGCCGTTGCAGTCATTTAAACTCGAGAAAGTTATAGATACAAGCCGAAGCACCGGATCGAAAATAGAAACAAATCGATCTGTAGTAGTCAGGCACGTTGCAAACATCATCTTCACTATAATGAACTTTCAGAAAGTAAAAGACATCAAAGTGAATCCGAAACCGGACCCCGAGTCGGCGGGCGCGGGCTCAGAGAGCACGTCACGCGTGCGGCGCGCCACCGCGCATGCGCTGTGGTTCCTCTCCACCACGCGTAACATCCTCGTCGTGCTCGTGTGCGCCGCGCTCGCCTACTACTTCGACACGCAAAGGAAGGCACCCTTCGTGCTCACAGGTAAGAACAAAAGCTGCTAAAATATTCATAGCTGTATAAGATTGTATCACACCTCTTTCGTCAGTAGATTCGATACTTAATCAATAATCCTCAATCCAAAGAAGACGCGTTACTTGGCAGCTTTCTAGAAAAATGTTGTGTACCTAATATCGCTCATTTGGTCCCTTGTTCCAGGCGAGGTGAAGCCAGGTCTCCCGGAGCTGTCAGCGCCTCCGTTCTCGGCGACGGTGGGTAACCACACGTACACGTTCTCGGAGATGGCCTCCACGCTCGGCTCTGCCATCTTTGTTGTGCCGCTGCTCTCGATACTCGAGAATATTGCGCTGGCCAAAGTTTTCTGTGAGTACATTTCACATCCTGTAATAGTAAGGATATTTGTTGTGTTGTCCACAACAGCCTTCTGCCGTGGTAAATAAATTTTTCTGTCAAGGAAAATAGTGACCCTCAACAATCATATTTCATCAAGACAGACATCATCATCATATAGAAAGACCAACATATTATAAGGATTAAGTAGGTACTCTTTCAGAGTAGCAGACCTGTTAGGGTGATTGAGTTATAGGTGTGATAATATGGGTTCATCTGTGGATGTGTACAGCGGAAGGCAAGTACGTGGACGCGACGCAGGAGATGGTGGCGCTGGGCGTGTGCAACATAGCGTCGTCGCTGGTGCACTCCATGCCGGTGTCGGGCGCGCTGTCCCGCGGCGCCGTCAACCACGCCAGCGGCGTCGCCTCCACCGCCGGCGGGCTCTACACCGGCGCGCTCGTGCTGCTCTCGCTACAGGTGACACACTTACTAATGCAACGCAAGCTTGGTCATACTCTTACAATCGACAAACGCCTACTTTACCAGATCCGTTCTTCTTCTTCTTCTTTGGATGCCTCTCCACTACTGAAGGTCGGCAGTCAGCCTTTTAAATTGTTCTTTGTTCAGAACCAGTCAAAACAAATCTTACTTTCCCTATCCCAGTCCATTGTCGGATGTTGCGGAGCCTGGATAATTTCCTTCTTCCAACACTTCTTTTGCCCGGAATGTTAACAGCGCGAAATACCTATATAATTATTACTTACACATAACTTTGTTCCTGTTCCAGTATTTCACGCCATATTTCTACTATATACCGAAAGCGTCGCTGGCCGCCGTCATCATCGCCGCCGTCGTCTTCATGATGGAGCTACACGTTTTCAAACCTATCTGGAGAACTAAAAGTAAGTAATAGCGAATTATTCCCAATAGTCCCCTCTAGCCCTGTCCTCCAGGATGACATCTGAGAATTGTCTTCCCAGTTGTCACCGGGGTGGCAATTTGTGCCGACTGTTCCCTTTGAAAAGTGACTTGAGGGGACAAATAGGAAGTCTGTTACTCAGCTGTCACCCCGGAGGACAGGGCTAGAGGGGACTATTGAGAATGATTCGAATAGAATAAGTAGCACGTTTTAATATTAAGTATTAACAACACGCCTTAAAAACCTACTTAATCACTAATTTCCCAGCAAACTGTAAGTTGTTATTACTTACCGTGAGAGAACTTTTTTGACGAAATGTTAATAAGAGTGACGTATAACCCTTTCAGAGTTGGACCTGATCCCTGCGGTGGTAACCTTCGTGACGTGCCTGATGCTGCGGCTGGAGCTGGGCATCGTCATCGGTATCGCCGTCAACCTCGTGTTCCTGCTGTACGCCTCCGCACGACCTTCCGTCAAGGTCACCACGGCCGTGGTGAGTCACATCAATATACCTAACGGTGGATTCATTACTATATGCAAACATTTTAGCCAATTTGTACACAAAATTGCTTCGATATTTTGTAATTACCTACTCTTAATTAACGCTTTAAGTATAATGGGAGTGTAATATGCTAATTGACTGAGTTTTTATGGTAACATAAAAAGTTGAACATTAGTGGAGCCAAGCAATAAAAACCAAATTTAATTCGGTTCAAAAATATCGCTGATTTTGCTAAACAGAGAACACTAAGAAGACCCTTGATTCTCTAATTGGGCTTGGATGTTTCTAGTGGTAACACCTGGCACCGAAAGATGGGAATTAAATGATAATTTAGCTGATCGTTGTGTTATTGTTGTCAGTCAAGCGACGGCATCGAGCACCTGGTGGCGGTGGTGGACCGCTCGCTGTCGTTCCCGTCCGCGGAGTTCGTGCGGCGCGCGCTGCGCAAGGCCGCGGACAGGCACGCGCACCGGGCGCCGCTCGTGCTCGATGCCACGCATGTGCAGGCCGCGGACTTCACCGCCGCTAAGGTACGCGCAGTTGGACCACTGGACGTACTGTTAGTGCGTATGTACTTACTGCTATGTAAATAGTTGCTTTGAATGATGTCCATATAAATATTTCAGGGTATAAAGGCGCTAATAGACGACTTCCACGCGCGCGGTCAGACGATCATCTTCTACAACGTGAAGCCGTCGCTGGCGGAGGTGTTCCGTGGCGTGCGGCCGCGGGAGTTCCTGCACTGCTCGTGCCGCGCCGAGCTCGAGCGCCTGCTGCTGCACGCCGCGCGCCGGGACCACGCCAGGCCGCGCTCATGTTAGTACACTCACCTACCTACTTTACCTGCCTACCTAATTTACAATGACTAACTTACCTGACGCTTACCTAAACACGACCAGATTCTTCCTAGCTCACTTCCACACTAGCTTGTAGCATGGTTACCACGTTCATCATTTACTCGGCAATTCCATTATGAATTGAACCGACAATCTAATTCTTTCTAAAGTAAATATTCCACATTTAAATATTTATTTAGCGCAGATTATCCAGAGAACTGCACCTTCCTATCCTAACTAGGCGACTGGTGTACAATACGATAAATTAGATTAAATAGATAGATTTTTAAGTGTTTTGCCGCAAGCATAAGATTTTGGCTAGTATAATAATTGATCAGGCTAGGCTAGAATTAGGCTAGGTATGCCGTATTACTCCGAACAGAAGCTTATTTTGTTCTGAACATTTAAGTTTTCCGCTTAACTTTGTTGGCAAAGTGCGGCGGTGCGTTCCTTTCAGATAGTACCTACGTTACATCTAGTGATTTACTATTGTTTCTCACTCTTTCGAGTTGATGAATAGTTTTTCAATTACTATAAAAAAAATTGACTGCCTCATTAGTCTAGTGGTCCCAAGCTCGACTGCTACGCTAGAGGTCTTGGGTTCGATCCCCAGGTCGAGCAAAGTGTTAGTGAGTTTTTCTATGAAATTCTCAGTAGCAGCTCGGAGTCTGGCTTTGTGCCCGGTTAATGGCAATAGGCTCGCCCCCTATTACATACCGGCGAAATGTGGGTGTACATTAGTACACCTCTGCCTAACCCTTCGGGGAATACAGGCCTGATGGTATGTATGTTTTTATGTATATATATTTTTTTTTTTATTTGACCACTATGTATGTATGTACTAACGATGGTAAATCAATCTGCTTCAGGAAAACTTAAAATGTCAGCTTGGATAAAATAACATAATTATACATATTATTTCCTTTTTACTTAACGTAAAGAATCATCAGCATAACAATTGTAACAATATGTATGATGTGGTTGTACTACTTAATAATAAATAAATAAATAAATCATCTGATCTAAAGACATCTCCAGACTAAAGATGCATTAATTAAAATTAAAATGCTTATAATTTTCTTATTTTTTAACCGACTTTAATTTAGTTTTTGTTGATCACCTCTATTTATAGTTAACATTTTCGTGAGGCCATAAAGAATAATCAGACAAATAGGCTATAGCATAATTACTAGATGTACCCTATTTAATCCTTATGAATTTCAGCGACGTTGGAGGCCCTGTCATGTGACTAACGTGTGGTTTTGTCCGTCAGAGCTCCCGCGGGTGCCGTCTCTCCAGATCTCCGCAGTACCTTGACACACGCGACAGTATTTATTAGCGATACTTGTATTTATACTAGCCTAGTTACTTTAGGTAGCCTAAGTGTTGGCAGTCCCAGTGGACGCACTCAAATAAACGTGTTGGTTATTTTACACACAACTTTTTATTTAATCGCGGTGCTCCTAGGATGTTTCTCAGAATCTTTCCAAAAAATCTGTTGTTTTTTTTTATTATGGGGCAGTGAGGATCGATGGAAATAACAAACACCACATAAGAGATAATTAAATGTTGTTTATTTTACAATCGTCATTACATTCCGTTATGCGGATCGCACAGCCATCGCGTACTGCGGCACGTTCTTACAAAACCTTACTTTTTGGTTACACTAACTACTACTTGTTTAAAGATTACATTGGAATTACTTTACGCTAACTTATCTTATCATTCATTAACACTATCCAGTACAGTACGTTGCAATTGTTGCAAATTGTTTCTATAAATCAATATAAAATGGTTAAATAATGTAATCCTAAGAGCCAACGTTGATGCAGCTAGCACCAGCGATACTCGGCACGTTTGAGCAGTGGCACAACATAAACACTAATATATTTTCACAAGTTATCTCCAAAAGGAAGTGTTCTAAGGTAAAGTGAGCAGGAAATGTTAACGTAGGTATAATAATGTTCCCACTTCATTTGACATCGTGGACAGGACAGTCCCTGGCCCCACTGACGCGGTACACGTCACACTGTTGCATCGTGTCAGTTCGGTACACTAAAACTATAGAAACATTGAGTTAGCGACGCTAGTGGCGCCCTCGTGCGCACGCGCAGAGATCAGCGGAAAGACACAGCGGACACCGGACAACTGACCATTACTGTTAGATCAATATTTTATTTGTGCACTTCACTATGCCATATTTCAAATTTCATCATACGTACAATATTTAAAAATTGAAATACATATTATTTATTAATATTACGATAATGATAATAGTCTACTTATGTATGATTTTTTTATTAACTACCTAACATTTCAATGTAATGTCCGTTACCGCTGCGTCATTACGGAGTGGTGCAGAGTTTGACGAGCGTCGAACGTTGAACGAGAACCATACCAAAAAACCGTCATACTAATAACGTTGAATATAACTAAATATTTACTAAATTGAAAATAACAGTCATAGACAAATAACTTTCTAAATGTTAGTTTATGACTATGTTCTCTTGTGTGTTTGATAAATCGATCAATTTATGAGTATTCTATATATTTTTAAGCAATGAAAAAATAACATTCTATCAAATACAAACTGAAGTTCTAGTGACCGGCGCTCGCTCCACTCTGTAACACTTACAACCACAGGACAAAACATATTTGTTATCTCACACATACACTCTCACACACAAAATAAACGGCACTTACTAACGATATGACACAATCAGTTTAAACAACAACTATTTGAACGTCTCGCACTCCAAATCCACCAATAAAATATAAATGTAAAATAATAAATCACAAAATTATACTAAATAAAGTTTGCTAGCACTACATTATGAATAAAAAAGATCGTAGATCTAGCACTAGGTAGGTATTAATAAAAAAACGTATTGTTTGTCAGTACATTTAACTCTACTCTGTTTTGTGAAAACTGTTTACTGTAGTTCAAGAATTATAAGTGAATCAGCAAGATTCACGTAATGACTTCCGGTCCTGTAAGCAGGCACCACCACACCTGTGCGAGGTAGAGGAGCGCCGAGCGAGAACTTAATCGAATAATCAGACATGATCATTATTCTCATTTGATTCTGAAAATTACGTCGCACAGCTCTGGTGGATCGCCAGCCTAATAACAGAGTATTTCATCAATATCAATATAAGGGAACGTTTACGTTAGGTTACAAAACAACTGGAGACTGCAGCATTGACTGACGATACAAGAGTACATACATTATCTACGATACTTACAGATATCAATCAATTTAAATATAAATGCATTACAATCTCGCCGGCGTGATGTGTACGTGTGAACGAGTGAACGAGTGAACTTCCTCCTGAGTGCCCCAGCACTGCGCCGGCCGACACGCCGCCCGTGTCGGCCGGAACTATATTCTATCGCTTTTTCACACGAACATTGTCTTTCCACGTACAAAAACATGTAAATACAGTAAGTGAATGAAAAAACGAGAGAAACAAACCTACTTAATAATATAATTGAATACACAATACCTAACTAAATTTAATCTCTTAGATTTCAAAATCAAATACATTTTGTGCGGTCTTCTTGATCCGCGTCCAACAACACATAAAATATAAAGTATTATAATTATAATTCTGTAAATCATCATTTAAAGCCAACACGATTGTAAAAAATCGCTATTAACGTATTCTACGAATAATCTTGAGCCGATGTAATAACATTGTAGTGAGGAGTGCGCGGTGTTGTTGGTTGACACGCCTCGTGACACCGATACGTTTAAATATCAGTGTCGTGTCAGGATAGTGCATTGTATATTACTTTGTACCACGAGTGCCAGGCGCTCACCACTACAGCTGTACAGCACTACGCAGTGGACAGTCGAACATATGGCAGTAAATGTGACCGACACGAGCACTCCTGATACACTTACATTTAAGACTGTATTACGTTACGTTTAGTACTTTGATTACGACTACGCCCTACAATTAAAGTTCCTTCATCACAATAGGTTGGCAGGGTTGCCACCCGGCGGACACGTCGAACGTCGAGACGGCCACTACTGTAGCCGTACATTACTTGGAATTTAACTACTACCTTTATGAATAGAATATCTAGTCTACGTACAATTGGAAGAGAGATATTTCACAGATGGCGACCCTATCGTTGGCAAACATATGTATACTTATGTTACAGAACTTCATCGCATCATTATGTAGGGCACTCTTCGAGTTTTGTAAGTATACAATATTAGTTCTAAATTGAGTTTGCACCTGAGTTAACACTAGTATAATGGATAGTCTGGTATTTAAAATATACTATTAGATTATACGTTTATCTATAAACCAAGGCCCGAGGCTGAACGTATTTTGAAAGACTATTATCGCAACACTTTTTTTTTATGTTGTAGTAATTACTATCATACTGTCCAATATTAAATGTTAGCTGCAGCACAAAACCGTGGTCCGTGTATCAAAACCACAAGTGAGCGAAGCTCTTGACTGTATTACTTCTACAACATAATACTTAACAAATAGCTCTTCAGTGATGTGTCGTGTCGTGTTGCGATATCTCGTGGTACGTACGTGTTGGTTCGGGGGGCTCAGTACTTCAGCAGATCTTCGTCTAGTTCCGTGAGCGCCAGTTTACTGTCTATCGCTGAAACCAAATAGAATGTAAGTTAGAATTATGTCTATTTCATTGGCGCGATTATTTATGACCAATTCAATAACAACACAGATAAAAATGATCCGAACATATATACTTAATATGCAAAAGCGAGAAGGCAGATACACTTTGTTATGTTCTGTACTTTTTTTTTTGATGACCATAACTTTCATGGTATTTATATGTCTAATATAAATAAATCATTTAAAAATATATAATACGGGTATACATTAAAATAAAGAAGCACTTTTTTAAAGTAGTGTTGAGAACGTATGGCACACATCATTTTCCAAATATATCAGCAGCATCGTTATGACTAGCTCTATAACAGTATCAATAGCGAACATATTAAACAACCCCAATTTAATAAAATTATAAACGACCTTTCCGACCAACAAAATGAAACCCTTTATCCGAACTATTTAGACATTTTTATCCAATGAGTTTTTACCGAAACAAAACGTATTATGTAAATAACTGGTATAACCAAAACAGCAGTATTCGTCGCAACATGTTAGTCACAAGTTAGACGACAATTACTGAGACCCCTCCACAGAAACTCTCAACAATGAGACGACACTGTCATACAATGCATAGTATGACATTGTGCGACCAATCAGTACTATGCAGAGCTCTACGCATCATGTTCCGGAGTGTATTGGTCGTTGTCGCCGGCTTATCAGGTTTCTATTGACCCACGCCTTTGAAATATAAATAAAGAAAATAGTTAAAAACAATTAAATTTGCCTAAAATATAATACCAATACCAAAACAGTTAAGTATTGCAGAACACAATTGACAATTAGAACACTGTGTACAAGACAAACACATCAGCACCTTACGCCTCAGAGCTCCACTCAGATCCTTGTTGTGGCGCCTGCTTGCAGTATCGGAGGAATGAAAATAATTAAGTATATAATATGTAATGAGTATAACCTAACCTACATTCATAGCGTAAGAGCCGAAAATAAGTATTCAGGACCGTCACCACGCCACATTATGCATACTGAATTGTACATAATTGAACCCAAGCGAATGCAATGATAAATATTGACATAATTAAAGGTAAACGCTCCAGTTAAAGCATAGCGAGAAGAAGGAGTTGCGCTTATTTGTATCTAGTTCCGAGCCCAAACGTTCACTAGTGTAGTTAGTGGTCGCCGAGTGCAAAGCGGACGTCACCGCACACGCTGTACGCTGTACCTATCGCCGAGGTACTTGCTCCAGCTCCAGCCAGTGCCCTCCGTCGCTGAACTCACGGGAGTCGCGTGCTCTTTACTGGTTACTTTCAAAATACCAAGCCGCGGCGCATTAGGGCTAAAAATTAAAAGAAAATATGTTATCTCAATGAATAAGCGACCGATATGATCCAGTGATGTAGCAAGGAGGACTCTGAAAGACTGTAGACGCTTACACATGGGATATGGTAATTATTAAACTGAATAAAATCGGCGTTGACATGATTTTAGCATCGCATTATGTTCTCATTCGATGTGCTTCACTTAATAAAAAACAAAGTTTCTTCTTTTGAATAAACTTTAGAAAGAATAAACTGATGAACTGAAAAGAATACAGCTGATGATTATTTGATGATATCTTTTTTTTTCAGCCAATATCGTCCCACTGCAGGGGAATGGCTGATGATATCTACGTTGACATATAAGACAAATGAGTTAATATCGCTACCCAAAATGAGAACTCTTATATTACGACAAGCTGAGTGAATCAGACGCCACTATTGCGCACAGTAAGGCCGGTACTACCCAGTAGTGAGGTACTCCGCCCAGCTGGAGCCAGGCGCGCGCCATGTTGAGCGTCGCGCACTCACTGTAGGGATCATGTGATCGTTACTTTCAATTCTTGTAGATGGTTCCACTGCACTACAAAAGAAATTTTCAAAACCTTGATCTTAATATTATAAAAAAAATTCAAACAAATATTTTTTAAATCCAATATGAAAGCTTTACACTCATTTTTAAACTAAATAATAGTCCACACTCAGCCATTTATTTTATTTACATTTGTACGGTGGCCAGCACATCAAGTTACCACAAAATGAAAAATGTTCTCAGTTGATGTTGAACTTTATGTTAAACAGTTTAAGGTTTAAAATCATTTGGAGAAATTTGACAGTTTTGTATACCTTGACCTGCTGGCGACTGTACATTGCACCGAACTTCTTTAGAACTATTCCGTTAATGGTACGCAGCGGCGCAGTTCAAATGAATGACAACAGCAGCCACCGCTTTGACGTTTCTGAACTTATAACCAATGTACAACAAGTAGATATCATGAACAGACGATCGACATCAATCCAACAACCATCAACCATCACTATCCAGTTTAGATGACCTGCGAATTTGATCGATGACGAATATGAAGATGACACTCGTTCCCTGTCCCTCGTGTCCCTTTAATGTTTTGTGAAGCCAACACATCACAACATCACCATTCCAGACAACAATACCATAGATAATACCTAGTTCCTAAGTACTCCGCCCAGCTTGTACCAGGTTGTTTTGCTGTTGGCCGTTCAGGAGGCGAATGCTCTTCAGTACCCAGTTTTAAAGGAATAAATCGAGGTGTGCTGGTACTAAAAATGTATAGATTTTTTATCAAAATTTACCAAAGTTAAATGGAACAGTAATGATCCATAAACACAAGATGTTCACAATAAAAAAATAAACTAGGTAATCTGAATAAATACCACAACACTATCACACATTAATACCTAGCTCCCAGGTACTCCGCCCAGCTTGTGCCAGCTTCCCTTCCTGAAGGCTGGTCAGAACTCGAACGCTCATTAAGTGCGGTCGCTTTTAACGGAATAAGTGGAGGGGCACTAGAGCTAGAGCTAAAAAAAGAACCGAAATCACACCAATATGAATATATGATAAAGGTATGAAATGAAAGCTATTTCAAACCAAAACGAATTGCTTAAGTATAATATAGGGATCATTTCAACTCTTGAGGTAGACACACATACAGACACTGGCGTGTCAAGTCATATTCTGTTTATACCTACAGAAATCAACACAGTCCGTCCCTTTGTTTATTTCTTGGAAAACAGTATCGTTGTGACCAATTTTCAGACCTACCACATCAGGATGAATATCAATATTTTACTCGCAGCGACTGCTGTAGTGCCATCAGATCTTCACAACCCAGTTTCCGGACAATAGTGCTTTTCACTTATACGTGACACCTTGGGCCGACAGCAGAAATTACGATAAGGGGCTGTCCATTAATCACGTGAGGCTCGAAGGGGGGGGAGGGGTCCATAAACGATCACGAAATATCACGAGGGGGGAGGGGGTGTTTAACAATATATCACGTGTATTTATTTTTTCGGCAAATGCGCCGCATTAATAAAAAAATAAGATTATTTGTAGGTACTAAAAAATACACGTGATATAGTATAGTATAGTCTTAAACCTCACCATGTATGTACCAAAGGGGAGGGGGGATTAAAAAATGCCAAAAAACAACATCACGTGATTAATGGACGGCCCCTAACTCAATAAAATCATCATCCATCCATAGTGTGACCTCGTATTCTAAACTTGTATAGGCAACATAAATCAATGTCGCAGATGTGTGTCCCAAGCAAGCAGACGCCACAGTCACACAGTACTACCTATCAGCCAGGTACTCCGCCCAGCTCGTCCCGGGATCTCGTCTCAGTGAAGGTAATTCACGGTCATTGGCCAATCTTCGTAGACTACTCTCGAATCTGAGAGGATTCTGTCCGCTCGCACTATGGCATGAATAATGAAAGATATAGATTTACTCTTGACTCGTTATTTAGGGGCTCTTTTCCTCTACCTAATACCATTATTAAACACTGCTCAGCTAGAGAGGCATTGAACCTATAAAATGTTAATCAGAAAGAAAATGCTCAACTCTTTTCTTCGTTGGGCTATTTACCAAAAAATAATTTACAACATATACACGTCTTTATTTGGCGTAAGGAATAACTGCTTAATACGAAAACGTATACAAATATTGACAGATTCCTCGCAGCAACTAAATATTAAGAACGGTCACTGTGTACAACTGTCACGTGCTATTTACTTGCTAGTGCTATCTTAGTGTTCTGGAGCACACCTGAATAAGCTCCTGGTGTCGAAGTGACCTTCGGATGTACGAGTGGAGTGTGTAATGAGGTGCGGGGTGTACTCACTTAGGTCCGGGATAGTAGTACGGAGGGGGTCGCTCGTACTCAGTGGGCCCGAGGTAGCGGGGCGGGCCCTCCTCCCAGTGCCTGCAACACAACCACCAGCCGTCACCCTCACCCTCACTACACTGTGCACTGTGCACTGTGCACTGTGCACTGTGCACACACCCACACACACAAAGGGTGCAACACTCACTATTTTGAGATCTAAAGGAGGTTCCTAGTTAATATATCAATTTAGATAATGTTAATAATAAGCTCAAGAAGTTTACTATAAAAACTATAGATTTCTTAGTTACATTTCAGCGTGTAAGATTGCTGTAGCATGGTTTTTCCATTAGAATCATACTATAATACCGTAAAAGTAATATTTCTGTGAGGTACTCTACAAACGTAAGTTCGTCCTTTTACAATCCCAGAAGAGTGAGCTAGTAGGAGCTGCTGTGCTTAGTCTTGTGCTTAGAAAAGTCACCTGTAAAGCATGACTATCGCATTGAGTCAGAGTACTTACAGATACTGCCGGTTGTTCATGAACAGTAACTTGAACACGTTATCATACCTTTAGCAATAAGAACATTTTAATATCAAGACAAAATACCGTCATCAGTATATTCCCAGCTACGGTCCAATTTGCATTTACTTATTATTTTCATTAGACCATCGTATTTATTTATTTATTTATTAATACTTTATGCACCGTTGGTACAAAGGCGGTCTTAATGCCATTAGGCATTTTCTGCCAGACAACCTTGAGGTGATGCAGAGAGAAATAATACAGTAGTGCACTCGTAATCAAAGAGAGATGAATAAATTGTAGACTTAAATAAATTATATTAGATATACATAAACCTAAACAGATACATATAGGTATATACACCTAATACATAACTTATAAATATATATATGATACATAATAATATGATAGATATTCAGATGAGTCAAATTCAAGACGATGAGTTAGCCAAAATACAGTCGTGAAGGTATTTTCGTAGCTTTTGTTTAAAAGAAAGCCGAGTGTTTGCCATCCTGATTTCAGATGGGAGAGCATTCCATAGTAAAATAGCCTGAACAAAGAAGGTAGAGTGAACAAAGTCAGAGGAGTGAGAGGGACATTGAAGGAGACGATTATTTGTAGATCGCAAATATTTTGTATGATTATTACATAGATACTGAAAGTGAGAAGTTAAGTACGAAGGGGAATTGGAAGAAAAGAGAATAGAGAACAGCGTAGTCAGTGCTCTCATGTGCCTACGTTGCCGAATAGGCATCGTATTCATTTTTTTATGATGGTCATTTCCTTGTTAATAGTCGGCGATTATCGTAAGAGTGA
>OY292521.1:15353362-15420408 GCA_958496365.1 Subacronicta megacephala
AGAAATACACTCGTGCATCGTCATCAATCAATAAAACTAATGTTTTTAAGTATTATTTTGCTGGTCAGTCTATCTCCCAACAAATCTACACGCTTTCATGACGTCCTGACACCATGGAGCCTGTACAATGTGATCCCTGACCGTTCGTCGTCAAAATAATATGAACATAATGAAATGAACTGAAATAACTGAACATAGCACTAATCAGTCTGCTGTGACATGTCATGCGGGACCATCACGTGCTGTTATCTATTACATACTTGTTAATTGTCACATGCCTTTGTTACCACGTGCCCACAAAACATTCTTAACTTTATACATTTCTAAAATTATTTCTAATCTAATATTAAATAAGTAAATCTAGGTTATCCATCCATTCACCGCTATATTGTACTGAATTATTTTCAAATACAATTATTTAAATACAATACATAGGTAAGAATGTAGTTAATAAGAAAAAGAACCGAAAATAAAAAGCTATTACCTACTTATCATGCATTGCAAGTGTGCACATAACACACTCGCGAGGGGCGGGCGGGGAGCCAAGCACATGCGGGGCGGGGGCGGCGGGGCGTTAGGGGGGCGGGGTGGCGGGGCGGTGTGGGGGCGGGGCGGAGGTGTGGGGCGGGGTGTCGGTGGGCACTTACTTGGCAAGGGGTACGTTATCGCGGTCCGCGTACGCGTCATACAAATATTCGCTGCAACAGACAACAGACAGTCAGTCAGCGTCGCACACCGACGGACGGCACTAGCACACTACACTACTGGTACTGATACTGGCGCCCAGCGAACTCTCTCACACACTGGACTTGCCAATGACATACCGACACTAGCCACTGGGGACTACGACGGATATCATGACGCGAAAGTTGGATATATTTTCATACAATACGACAAATAATGTGGCAATAAAGAGGATGAAAGTATTACCTCATAAAGCTTGGATAATAAATGGGACAAGAGACCTGCGAGACCATGATAATGTCGCACCTAATAGTTTCTAGGATGACAATATATATTATATTATATTCTAAAATAAATACTATAATATTATTGCTAACACATTATTTCTGAAATTCAACGCTTGGTGTGTGAAGAATGTCTAACTTAGCGCTACGTTTATTTATATAGTCTTATATCCGATTACATTCTACTTATTATGTAGGATGTGATTTGATGATAAAACAAAATATAAAAAACTCACTGAAACGAAATAAATAGGTGTTCATGGTGGGGGTCATGCCCTAACGACGCGCTCTGTAGGAGATGTGCCAACTATACCCTCTTCACTACATGTTTATAATGCAGGGACATTCATCAAAGGGTGATCTTAAAGAATGACGTAGATCGTAGGTCGACTCATCTTTCAATAATGATGATTGTAGATGAACAATAATAACTAACAGCGAAATACAATTTAAACTTGAAAAAGTTGTCTTATTTTTTAAATGATCAGTACGATGACTGTTGACGTACTTTATTGTGGTGTTCTACTTTTTCAGTTGTAGGATCTACGGATTATTGTGAGTGGAATATGGCCTACCTACAATAACACTTGTTTGACATAAGGGAGCTCAACGACACAGGTAAATTAGGCAACTAATAATATTTACAAAATTGCAAACAAAACGAGAACTCTATACATTTCCATTACATTGCGGATTATATTCTAGCGATACATCGAAATAACTTGGGACTGCAAGCATTGTATGCGATAGCGATACATGCCTAACTCGAGCTAATAATACAGAGAGTCTTGCTCATAGCCATACAACAACGACACGACAAGGATACATCGAATCAGCAGTGTTCATTAGAATATATATATTTCGACACATTCACGTGGTGTTTACTTTTAATATTTATGTACTAAAGCCAAATGAATAATACCTAACTATATGGTGTTATCTCGTAACTAATTATAGCCCAATGAACAAAGCTCATCGCAATGGTACTAGGGACAAACATCGTGCAAGCCGCTATTGGTCGAAGAGCACACGCCACGAGCGATACCCAACACGTCTGCTGACGTCACAGCACACCCACCACACACACATAACGTCTACAATATTTTACAGATTGTACGAAATCCTTATTATTCTATTGTAGGGTACTCGCGCATATTGTAGGTATAGGTATAGATTTTCCGCTCGAGTCCATTGTAGCACTGAAGGAAGGGCGTAGTGTGGTGCGGTGACGTCAGCAGCAGCGGTGTGTGTGTGTGTGTGTGTGTGTGTGTGTGTGTGCGTGTGTGTTACCGGAGGCGGCGCGGGGTCACCGGGCGCGGGCGCGGGCGGGGCACATCGGCTCATACTCGCTGCCAACAACACGCGCTAATCAGCCGCGCAAACTACTCACACCCCTAACTGTACACTGTACATTGTACAATGTACACTGCACACAGTACACAGTATACTGTACATTGTATACACTGCACAACGTACACTGTACACTGCACAATGTACACTGTACTTTGCACAGTACACACTAGGGTTCGAGAACAGATTTAACATACTATATTATCTTCGCGAGTATTGCAGTTTATAAACAAAGAAATCAGACTGTAATAGCTATATGGCCTTATAGTAATGGCCAAACTGGGAACGGATATAGGCTACTAGGCTTAGTTGAAGGTATTCACATGGACCCTTAGGATGAGTAGCTATATGTTAGTTATACTCGTTACTAACACACCCTGGATTTAATCTACGCTGGATGGCGGTGAAGTGAGCAAACCAATATAAACACATAATGTCAACATATGCATAAAAACCAACTTTCTGCGAACTTATTACTTATGTAATATTTAATAAACATCGTAGGGGTATTATCTTCTATTAAAATACCTAGTAAAAAAAACTTTTTTAATTCGGGACACAAATCTGACAGACGGTAATGGCCAATTTTTTATAGATGGATTTTTTTTTAATCTAAAAAATACTGTATGATTTTTAGCAATTACGATAATTTTAAAAATTCTCATCAACAGGTATTTAGATTTAGTTTGGACTCCAGAATTAAAAACCAAAGTCTACCCATGTTGTTTTCTTAACGTAATACGTCTCGAGTTTGAATGTTTGTACGCTCTAAAATATTATCTCGAGTGATCTATGACGCAGCGTTAGCTCTTCAACCGCAGCACCTAATGATGTCGAGTCACTACACTCGTATATTCTGTCGCGAAAACGAAATATTTCACATAGGCTCAGCTTACCAAAGGAATAAGAACCACTTTTGCTTGGCGTTGGGAAGAATAAGAAATTAAATCCATGTTATGTTAAAATATTAATTGAAATTGGATCGTGATGAACATGAATGCTTATTGTAAATAAAGTTGTTACGCAAATGAGTTGAGACCAGCTGTTGTAGCTGCACTTTGGTATGTACTACATTAAATCTGAAGAATCAATTCAAGCTAAGTTATATAACATTTTGAAGAGCAATTGTATGTAGAACATGTTGTCGTGATAACTACTCACAGATCCAATACCAATGTCAGCAGAAAATAAAGTTGCCCAAAGTAAAGGTTGATATCTTGACATTATGCGAAACAATAATAACAAAGTGTTCAGCAGTCGTACCTACATCGCGGTGTGTAGTGTAGTACACACACAGCGAGCGGAGGTGCACAACAACACACAAACATAACAGACAGACAGACACACCGATAAACTCATTCTAAATAAACAAAACAATGTTAACCCGGATGTCAAACAAAACAACAAACTAAACTTTGTAAATTAGTACAACTCAAACAGAAACGAACAACTGAGAGGTAAAGGGAATCATTTGCAGCGTGTGTGACGTCACCGTAGTGTCAGGGTGGTGACGTCATGGCACAGGGAAAACATCGGCGGTTGCAAACAACTCGTGAACATGATGATGACGATGGTCGATGAATGGTCCCTTAACTTAATACTCACTCGTTGTAGTTACAACACGGTGCTAGGAGTCCACATTTACAAATATTATTTTCTCCTAATTTCGAAGTGAATAATTGTGACTACAACGAGTATCAGAAAAAAAACCTTGATAATTATTGATCAGAAATTAAGAACCATGAAAAATAATTGAAACATTGAACTTGTTTGATTCAATATTTTTTCATGATTCCAAATTCACCTCATTGCGTACTATTCAAACTCGATCCCTTTCCACCATTTGCTTTAATAATTCATTAAAACTGTGTGACTATCGTATCGTATTGACCAGGTGGAATTGAGTTTAAAAGTAGCATCAAATATTATTATACTACGACTCCAGTACACTATGGCTAAAGTAATGACACACTGCAATGTCCACCACAATATCTTAAAGTATCTCAATGTTAAACACGTGTCTTATAATGGTTTTAATGAATACGAGAGGAAATAGTGACACAATTACAATGGGATTGATGTAGGTATATCTTTATAGAGATTAAAATTTAAATGTGTACATTACGAGCCATTGTGTAAAGGGGTCACAACAATCTCCAACAATGTAATCCGTATGAATGAGTGAGTGTTGTCATACAACTGTCATCAATGGGTGAGAATAACAAACGTGGTCGCAAGTTGTGCGAGTCGGTACGGATGTTATTGTCAGAGCAGCCCATTGAGACACAGATTGTTGAGATCATTCATTAAGACATAACACGCTTATTTATTTAAGAAAGATTTCATTATTTGGGTTCCTTTAAAAATATACAAGGTGCCAATTTAGTCACCTGCATCCGTTTAAGAGGTGATTCTACCTGTGGCACTCGACAATTTTTCTTACGAAATATTCCTATTCGTAAAAAATAAATACATCTTTCTATGCAAAAGTAAATAGACCACATTTCAGCATGTATAAAGTAGTTTTTATTTTCATGTATCAGTAATGGGTTTAATAAGCAAAATTGGTCAATATGATGAATTAATTGGAATGCTGTATATTTTTAGAGGAACCCATTTCTTAAATCTTTTATACAGTGTGTGTGTGTGTGTGTGTGTGCAGTAGTTAGGTAAGTATAATACTGACGCCTCCACGAGCGGGCCGGGGTATGCGTCCACGTGGCGGTAGAGCCGCGAACAGACAGTGTGTGTGTGTGTGTGTGTGTGTGTGTGTGTGTGCAGTAGTTAGGTAAGTATAATACTGACGCCTCCACGAGCGGGCCGGGGTATGCGTCCACGTGGCGGTAGAGCCGCGAACAGACAGTGTGTGTGTGTGTGTGTGTGTGTGTGTGTGTGTGTGTGTACAGTAGTTAGGTAAGTATAATACTGACGCCTCCACGAGCGGGCCGGGGTATGCGTCCACGTGGCGGTAGAGCCGCGAACAGACAGTGTGTGTGTGTGTGTGTGTGTACAGTAGTTAGGTAAGTATAATACTGACGCCTCCACGAGCGGGCCGGGGTATGCATCCACGTGGCGGTAGAGCCGCGAACAGACAGTGTGTGTGTGTGTGTGTGTGTGTACAGTAGTTAGGTAAGTATAATACTGACGCCTCCACGAGCGGGCCGGGGTATGCGTCCACGTGGCGGTAGAGCCGCGAACAGACAGTGTGTGTGTGTGTGTGTGTGTGTACAGTAGTTAGGTAAGTATAATACTGACGCCTCCACGAGCGGGCCGGGGTATGCGTCCACGTGGCGGTAGAGCCGCGAACAGACAGTGTGTGTGTGTGTGTGTGTGTGTGTGTGTGTGTGTGTGTACAGTAGTTAGGTAAGTATAATACTGACGCCTCCACGAGCGGGCCGGGGTATGCGTCCACGTGGCGGTAGAGCCGCGAACAGACAGTGTGTGTGTGTGTGTGTGTGTGTGTGTGTGTACAGTAGTTAGGTAAGTATAATACTGACGCCTCCACGAGCGGGCCGGGGTATGCGTCCACGTGGCGGTAGAGCCGCGAACAGACAGTGTGTGTGTGTGTGTGTGTGTGTGTGTACAGTAGTTAGGTAAGTATAATACTGACGCCTCCACGAGCGGGCCGGGGTATGCGTCCACGTGGCGGTAGAGCCGCGAACAGACAGTGTGTGTGTGTGTGTGTGTGTGTACAGTAGTTAGGTAAGTATAATACTGACGCCTCCACGAGCGGGCCGGGGTATGCGTCCACGTGGCGGTAGAGCCGCGAACAGACAGTGTGTGTGTGTGTGTGTGTGTGTGTGTGTGTGTGTGTGTGTGTGTGTGTACAGTAGTTAGGTAAGTATAATACTGACGCCTCCACGAGCGGGCCGGGGTATGCGTCCACGTGGCGGTAGAGCCGCGAACAGACAGTGTGTGTGTGTGTGTGTGTGTGTGTGTGTGTGTGTGTGTGTGTGTGTGTGTGTGTGTGTGTACAGTAGTTAGGTAAGTATAATACTGACGCCTCCACGAGCGGGCCGGGGTATGCGTCCACGTGGCGGTAGAGCCGCGAACAGACAGTGTGTGTGTGTGTGTGTGTGTGTGTGTGTGTGTGTGTGTGTGTGTGTGTGTGTGTGTGTGTGTGTGTGTGTGTGTGTGTGTGTGTGTGTGTGTGTGTGTACAGTAGTTAGGTAAGTATAATACTGACGCCTCCACGAGCGGGCCGGGGTATGCGTCCACGTGGCGGTAGAGCCGCGAACAGACAGTGTGTGTGTGTGTGTGTGTGTGTGTGTGTGTGTGTGTGTGTGTGTGTGTGTGTACAGTAGTTAGGTAAGTATAATACTGACGCCTCCACGAGCGGGCCGGGGTATGCGTCCACGTGGCGGTAGAGCCGCGAACAGACAGTGTGTGTGTGTGTGTGTGTGTGTGTGTGTGTGTGTGTGTGTGTGTGTACAGTAGTTAGGTAAGTATAATACTGACGCCTCCACGAGCGGGCCGGGGTATGCGTCCACGTGGCGGTAGAGCCGCGAACAGACAGTGTGTGTGTGTGTGTGTGTGTGTGTGTGTGTGTGTACAGTAGTTAGGTAAGTATAATACTGACGCCTCCACGAGCGGGCCGGGGTATGCGTCCACGTGGCGGTAGAGCCGCGAACAGACAGTGTGTGTGTGTGTGTGTGTGTGTGTGTGTGTACAGTAGTTAGGTAAGTATAATACTGACGCCTCCACGAGCGGGCCGGGGTATGCGTCCACGTGGCGGTAGAGCCGCGAACAGACAGTGTGTGTGTGTGTGTGTGTGTGTGTGTACAGTAGTTAGGTAAGTATAATACTGACGCCTCCACGAGCGGGCCGGGGTATGCGTCCACGTGGCGGTAGAGCCGCGAACAGACAGTGTGTGTGTGTGTGTGTGTGTGTGTGTACAGTAGTTAGGTAAGTATAATACTGACGCCTCCACGAGCGGGCCGGGGTATGCGTCCACGTGGCGGTAGAGCCGCGAACAGACAGTGTGTGTGTGTGTGTGTGTGTGTGTGTACAGTAGTTAGGTAAGTATAATACTGACGCCTCCACGAGCGGGCCGGGGTATGCGTCCACGTGGCGGTAGAGCCGCGAACAGACAGTGTGTGTGTGTGTGTGTGTGTGTGTACAGTAGTTAGGTAAGTATAATACTGACGCCTCCACGAGCGGGCCGGGGTATGCGTCCACGTGGCGGTAGAGCCGCGAACAGACAGTGTGTGTGTGTGTGTGTGTGTGTGTGTACAGTAGTTAGGTAAGTATAATACTGACGCCTCCACGAGCGGGCCGGGGTATGCGTCCACGTGGCGGTAGAGCCGCGAACAGACAGTGTGTGTGTGTGTGTGTGTGTGTGTACAGTAGTTAGGTAAGTATAATACTGACGCCTCCACGAGCGGGCCGGGGTATGCGTCCACGTGGCGGTAGAGCCGCGCCAGGCGCTGCGCCACCGGCACCAGCGCCGCGAACAGCACCACGCACCACGCCACCGATATCCAGTAGCCGTTCTGTGACGTCACAACACATTGTACATCAACACCAGTCTCTACAGGTAGGTAGGTAGGTGGGGAGGTGGTGAGGTAGACTGACCAGTGGCATGAGTATCTTGTTGCAGGCGGCGTCGCGCGTGGCGTTGAATGCGTTGGAGAGCGGCGCGCAGCGGCCCACGTCCTCCCGCGCCGCCCGCGCCAGCCGCGCCATGTACCACGACACCTGCTGCTCCATCACCGACGCAAACTCCGACGTCAACTGGAACACACACACACACACACATACACATATACATACCTATACTACGACACCTCTAGTCACCTGCTCTCGTTAAAAGGGGGTGATTCTTAGTGTCTAGTCAAAAACTTTTTCTATGAAAACCATACCTTATTCTTAAAAAATAAATAAATTTCGGCATGTTGACCTCAGAACCTTTATTAAGTCTTTTCTTCAACAAATGTTCTATGGTGTATTTCCAGATCAATTTAAAATAGCCAAAATTACTCCGGTTTATAAAAAAGTGTCTAAAATTTTTGAAAAACTGATAAAGGTGAGACTCACTAGACACTTAAATGTTAACAGAGTGCTTAATCAAAGACAGTTTGGATATCAACAAGATGCAGTAGACGCCTTGATCAAAAATGTTACTACGGCAATGAATAATAAGAAAAAAGGAGTCGGCCTTTTCTTAGATTTGAATTCCGCCTTCGACACTGTAAACCATGAGTTACTACTGAAAAAACTAGAACAAATTGAAAAATTTCCGTTGAAATACAAGCTATGAATTATGAACAGGGTAATGACTACAACTGCAATGACAGATATGTACAGGCTTTAATTTAGTAACTATTAAAACTGGCGTGCCGCAAGGCTCAATATTAGGTCCATTATAATTCATCACCTTTATCAATGAACTGATATACATATTACGTTACTAAAATATCAAAATATGAAATACATTTAGTGGTGTTTGCCGACGATACCAATGCAGTAGTTTCCGCAGATAACATAGATTGTCTTTATTTAAAAGTAAAGAAGCTCTGAATATTTTTTACAAATGGTTTAAAGTTAAACTTAAACTAAATATTCCAAAAACCAATGTAATATTGTTTCAATCTACAGCTAAAAAAACGACGTTTTAGAATGTGTTATTTATAGTAAGTCGGTGAATACTGTAAGAGTGATTAAGTTTCTTGGAATTCACGTGCACGAGCATTTGAACTGGAAACACGAACTAAATAATATAGTCTGCCATAAGTAATTCTGCTTGTTGTGTTCTGAGAAGTCTTTGTAACGAAGTCAACTTGGAACATCTTAAAACTGTTTATTACGCGCTATATAGCCAAAGTTAAGATACAATATTCTTTTTGGGGTGGTAGCTACAATAATAATATTCAGAGCCTTTATTTTGCAGAAGAGAGCCATTAGAACCATGGTTTCTATGCGGCAAGAAGTGTCGTGCAAAGTTATTTTCATCTTAAGATTTTAACTGTTGTTTAAGTATAGTAGTTTTTAGTGTTACTCAGCAATTTTGTGTTCTAAGTATATTTACGCTTATGAGACGGAAGGGGAAAGGCAACAAAGAGAGCGAATCAGAAGACAAGATTTTCTCACTAAAAATGTGCCCCACCTTAATATAGTTAAACAAATATATGTGGGAATGTCAGGTGTGAGAGCGAGAGTATGGAACGTTAAGAGTGACAGAGAGAGCATGATAGGGATGTATGTAAGTGCAAGCGAGAGAGAGGGAAGCGGGGCATAATGGCGGCACGACTGATTCTCATGTAACGTTCTCTGATTCAAAGTTTAAATAAATTATTCAAGTGTGTGATTTACTGTTATTTACAACAACCACCATCCCACAAATTGGGGGCTCGTCCGGGATCTTACAAAAGAAGAAAAGATTTGCGGTTGGTGCGGCGATAAATTGCAAAGATTCGGGAGCACGTGCACGGATTACTTCGCCATTGTCACCGGTGTGTTAAGTGTACTAAGATTGTGCATCACGACGAAAACATGCCTAAAGACGGAAAAGCCGGCAGGCTGACTTGGAAGACGATTACGATGAGCGTGAGACGAAACCAAATCCGGCAAATATGTTGCAGATGACCGCGGAATTGTTGCCGAAATTCAGCGGACGCGACAATACATATCCGGTATTAAGATGGGTTGAAGACGTGGAGAGCAACGCGGAGATATTTGGCTGGTCTCCACTCCAAGAGTTGCTGGTGGCGCGCCGAGCGCTTACCGGTACAGCGGCGCTTTGGTTACGAGCGGAGCGACCGTTTAAAAGTTGGGACGACTTAAAGGCTGCCCTGATTAAAGAATTCCCCGATACAGTGGACGTGAAGGCTATACACGAGCTAATGAGTTCAAGAAAAAAGAAGTCGAAAGAAAGCTGCCTCGACTATATGCTTACGATGAAGGAGCTGGGTAAGCGTGGTAAAATGCCTGACTATGTCGCAATTAAATACATAGTAGACGGAATTATCGATATTGAGACGAACAAGGTAATGCTGTACGGTGTAACCACGTATTCCGAATTGAAAGAGAAGCTGAAGATTTATGAATTGATATCGCGTAAAATGCAAGAATCCAAACAACCGAGAACAGATACAGCGACTTCGAACGGGCAGCAAAAAGGCAGGCGTATTCGTTGCTACAGTTGTGGCGAGTTGGGTCATACATCGGAAGATTGCCCACACAAAAGCAAGGGCTTGAAGTGCTTTAAGTGCAACGAGTTCGGCCATGTCGGTGCAACATGCATGAAGAAGGCAACCAATGACGTTCTCGGACACGATCGTAAGACGACGGGGAACATCGGCAAAAGTCGGCGCTGCCAACCTAACAACGGCGATTCAACGAAACGTGCGATGTTCGGAACGAAGAAGGACGGCGAAGCCAACTTCACTTCGGAGTGCGATGAAAACGTCATCAGCGGGGAAATAAACAATGAAGCAAAGATGTCTATGAATGTCTATGACGGCGATAGTGACAGTGACAGCGATCTGTCAGTCAGAACAGAGGTTATGCAGGCGATGGTAAACAAACATCACAAAACATCACGAAAACCTGTTATACCGGTGAAAATAAATGGATACAGTATACAGGCGTTAGTAGATTCCGGTAGCGATGTTAACATAATATCGTCTATTATTTATAGTGAAATCGGTAGCCCGAAGTGTGAAAAAGAACTAACGATTACGGGAATCGGACTATCGACGGTGCGTTCGATGGGCAAATGCCATTTACGATTATGTGTTGATGAACAATACTACGACAATGTAATATTTCATGTGATATCAAGTGACTGTATTCCGTATGATGCTATTATAGGTCAGGAATTTCTTGTTGATGTTACAGTAGTGATGGATGGTGGGTGTGTGAGGTTTTTAAATAAGGAATGGCTGAGGTTGGGATGCTATGCAGGTGATGTATGCTCATCTGGTTCTGTTATAGGTCCCATGACGAATCTTGCACTGAAACAAGAGGTACTTTGGTGTGTGGAAAATTACAAGCCTATGCAAGTCAGGGAAGCACCATTGCAGTTGAAGATTATTCTCAAAGATGACATTCCTGTGTCGCAGCAACCCCGTCGTCTATCACTTAAAGAACAAGAAATTGTGGAAGAACAGATATCTGAGTGGTTGGAGAAGGGCATCATTAGGGTAAGTTACTCTGAGTATAGTAGCCCTCTGGTATTGGTTAAGAAAAAGGATGGCTCCACGCGGGTATGTGTCGACTATAGAAGGTTAAATAGTAAGATTGTCAAAGATAAGTTCCCATTGCCCGTCATTGAGGATTTAATAGACAAATTAAAGGACGCTAAAATTTACAGTGTATTGGATTTAAAAAATGGATTTTTTCACCTCAAGGTCAGTGAAGAGTCTATTCAATATACATCATTTGTGAGTCATCATGGGCAGTTTGAATTTCTCCGTGCCCCTTTTGGATTGTCTATCTGTCCAAAATATTTTATGAGATTTATCTCAATTATATTCAGAGATCTCCTTGTTAAGGGAGAAGTATTAATATTTATCGATGATCTGTTGATTCCAGCAAAGGACGAGGAAGAGGCAGTTAAAAGGCTCAAAGCTGTATTAGAGATTGCACAGCAATATGGTCTCGAAATAAATTGGAAGAAAGCTAACCTAATTTGTTATGAGATTGAGTATTTGGGACACTTGGTCAAGAATGGAGAAGTGAGGCCCACTCCAGAGAAGACAGATGCAGTGCTTAGATACCCTAAACCAATTAATACAAAGCAAGTACATAGCTTTATCGGATTAACTTCTTACTTTAGGAAGTACATACAAGACTATGCAGTCATTGCTAAACCCCTTACGGATTTGCTGCGAAAAGATGTGAAATTTAAGTTTGGTAAAGAAGAGGAAATTGCTTTCAATACATTAAAGCAGAGTTTAGGAGTCAGTCCTGTCTTAAGAATCTACAATTCAAACCTACCATCAGAACTTCATACTGATGCCTCATGCATTGCTTACTCTGCTATACTGCTACAGTTGCACCCAGATGGTATGCATCCAGTATATTACATGAGTAGAAGAACTAGTGAAGCTGAGTCTAAGTATTCAAGTTATGAGCTGGAAGCTTTGGCTATAATTGAGGGAGTGAAAAAGTTCCGTCCTTATTTGTATGGTGTTCATTTCAAGATTGTCACCGATTGCCAGGCCTTTAAGTCAACCTTAGAAAAGAAAGAACTGTCTGCTAAAGTTGCACGCTGGGTACTATTTTTGGATCAATTTGACTATGAAGTCGAGCATCGGTCAGGGTCAAAAATGAGGCATGCCGATGCCCTCAGCAGGCATCCCTACTATGCTATGGTAACTAACAGCTTACAAGATCAAATTAGGACTGCTCAGCAAAATGATGAAGGGTTAAAGGCCATATGTGAGCTATTAAAGAATGACTCGTATCTGGATTATTGGCTTGATAATGGGCTGCTGTATAAAGGCGACGAAAAGCTGCTTGTTATACCTAAGACTTTTGAAAGGGAGATTTTTAAACAGGTCCACAGCAATGGACATTTTGCCGTTAAGAAAATGAAGGAACTTATAATGAAAGATTATTACATAAAGGATCTAGAAAAGAAACTAGGAGAGTTTATCATTACTTGTATACCATGTTTACTGGCAACAAGAAAGGCAGGAAAGCAGGAAGGATATTTGAATCCATTAGAAAAGGAAAGTATTCCACTACACACACTTCACCTAGATCATATTGGTCCCTTAACAGAGACCAGGAAACAGTACAATTATATACTTACAATGGTGGACGCCTTCACCAAGTTTACCTGGATATTCCCTACCAAGAGTACCACCAGTAAAGAAACCCTGGACAAGTTAAAAATACATCAGCAACATTTTGGTAACCCAGTCAGGATCATTACTGACCGGGGAACTGCCTTCACCAGCAATGAGTTCAAAGAGTTTTGTCAGGAAGAAAATATTTTGCATATTTTCATAACCACTGGAGTACCTAGAGGAAATGGCCAAGTAGAGAGAATGCATAGAACCATTATATCAGTGTTAACAAAGTTGTGTGTAGAAAACCCATCAGCTTGGTACAAACATGTTAACCGTCTGCAGCAAGCTCTCAATAGTACTCATCAACGGAGCATAAATACTTCACCTTTTCAACTAATGATTGGCACCAAGATGAGATCAAAAGAAGACATAGAAATAATACAATTATTGAAACAGGAGGAAGTAGATCACTTTGATAAAAATAGGGAAGAGTTAAGGATTCAGGCAAAACAACAAATTCTTAAAGTACAGGAGGAAAATAAACGAAATTATAATCAAAATAGAAAACCAAGTTCTAAATATGAAGAAGGGGATCTTGTTGCCATTAAAAGAACCCAGTTTGGGGCAGGTCTTAAATTGAAGCCTAAGTATCTTGGTCCCTATAGAGTCGTAAAAGTTAAACGTAATGATCGCTATGAAGTGGAAAAAGTGGATCCTAACATAGAGGGATCTAATAAAACTGCTAGTTCAGCCGACCAAATGAAAAGGTGGCCCGGCCCAAGCCTGGACTGACAAACCAGGTGAGTCATCATCTCTTGATCTCCATCATTTAGGTTGATGAGACTGTCGATTCGTGGATGTATTCACTACTGTAACTGTCTATGTTTAATTTAAATTTATTGTTAAAATGATGTTATTAGAATGTCTAGGGTCAGACATTGTAGCAGGATGGCCGAATGTGGGAATGTCAGGTGTGAGAGCGAGAGTATGGAACGTTAAGAGTGACAGAGAGAGCATGATAGGGATGTATGTAAGTGCAAGCGAGAGAGAGGGAAGCGGGGCATAATGGCGGCACGACTGATTCTCATGTAACGTTCTCTGATTCAAAGTTTAAATAAATTATTCAAGTGTGTGATTTACTGTTATTTACAACAACCACCATCCCACATATATATATTTAAATACATATTTTTAAACTTAAAACTGAAAGTTAAAATGAATCTACATCCAAATTTATTTAAATAAAATGATAGTGTTTATTATTGTTTTATTGTGATTCAGATATCGTTGAATGAAGTACAAGTGTCTCACATTTTGCAGCAGGTCGGGGCCCTGCGTGTTGAGGAAGACCTCGGCCTCGCTAGTCTCGTGCATCAGGTACGAGATGGCCTCCTTCAGGGACGAGTGGTTGAACCGGAGACTGTCACGGAGCTTCGTCGTTGTGCTCTATAAATAATACATTATTATTTCCTTCAACTAACACTTAAACATTTGAAGTGAAACGTAAGTGTGCAGTACTGACGTTGAGCTGTGCGGAGCGGAGCAGCATGGGGCGCAGCACGTCGTCGATGAGCGCGGAGAGTGCGGTGGAGGCGCGGCGCAGCGAGCCCGCCTCGGCCGCGAACACCGGCTGCTGCAGGGACTGCGCCGTGCTGGCCAGCTGCCGCGCCAGCGAGTCCAGCGCCGTCGACGTCATGTTGGTCTCCAGCTGTGGCACCACGGTACACTACCGTTAGCGGGGCGGGGCGGGGCGCGGGGCGGGGCCGGGCGCGGGACACTCACCGCGGACAGGATCCTGTCGAAGTCGAAGTCGGAGAGGCCGGTGTCGGCCAGCTGGCGCAGCTTGAGGCGGGCGGGCGCGCGTAGGATGGTGAGGGCGCGGTCGGCCGGCAGCTGGGGCCGCAGCGCCGCCACGCGCTGGCGCAGCTCGCGGTTGGCTCCGCCGCTCAGCGCCGCCAGGTCGTACAACCGCCGCAGCTGCAGCACCTGCCGGCCAACACCACTATCATCTACCGCCACATCCTATACTACTACTGACAATATATATCTTTATTTTTAAGATTACTATCATTTCATTTCAGTACCAACTAGATTACTTAAATGAGTAGGTATGTACTTCAGTTTCAACGTTTTTGTATTTACAGCATAACGAAATATTTCAACATCATGCAGTCATCATAAAAACAGAAATGAAAATGGAACACGTGACCTATATTATAATACTGATATAATCAAAAAAGTCTAAAAAGGTCTTCTAGAGTTATAATCGTTCATTTCTGAATATGTACGGAAAACTGTTAGACTTAGTTCTCTCAAATAGGATAGCCTATGTTAGTGTGTGTTTTGATACCCTAGTGCCTATTGATCTTTATCATCCCGCGCCGTTAATAAATGTCGACACTTTTGAATTACCCCCCCTCGGCCATGCGCCGCGGTTGCGATATTTCTATGGTAAAGGCGATTTTTAGTGAGATTTCTGGCACTAATTGGGAACATGAGTTTTCAATTCGATCACTAGACGAGTCAGTGGAATACTTTATAAACACAATAGAACAGTTTCAAAATACGTATATACAAAAGTTAGTATATAATAATAAATACCCAATCTGGTTCGACTCATCACTCGTTAAAACAATCAAAGAAAAATATAAATATCTAAAAAAAATCAAGACTAATGGCAATAAAACTAACGAGTTAACTTTTAAATATTTGCGTGACAGAGACACGAAACGACGACACATCAAAACTATGGAAGCTTCTTGTTATAAACGTTGTCTTAATAGAACTGAATTATCTATTAAGAATAACCCCAAACATTTTTGGAGCTATGTTAAAAATCGCTACCACACAATTACTATACCTAATACATTAAACTATAATATGATGAGTCATTATGCACTGGAGATTCTATTTGCGAGGCATTTTCATCTTATTTCATGTCAACTTTCCTTAACTCCACCTCATCTAATACTCCCTGTCCCCCTCCTGATTTTTCTTTTACTCGTAACACTAACAGAACCTCAGCTGATATATCTCACATACAAGTGAATGTTGATGTTGTGGCTGGTTTACTTCGTAACTCGGATCCTTCTAAAGGTGTGCCGGCCCTGATAACGTTTCATCTAAATTTCTAATTAAATGCGCGCCTTCCATAGCCATACCTATAGCAATTTTGTTTTCAAAGTCTTTGACTGAAGGTGTAGTCCCTAAAGTGTGGAAGTCCGCTTATCACACCTGTACATAAGAAGGGGTCCAAAACTGAGATAACGAATTATAGGCCTATATCTAAACGGTGCATTATAGCTAAAATATTTGAGAGGATTGTTTATAACCAATTATACCCTGCCCTTGCTAGCTCGTTCAGCTCTTTCCAGCACGGATTTTTGAAAGGAAGGTCTACCACTTCTAATCTAATTTTATTTAATGACTTCATCACGGATGCTATGGATAATGGTAAGCAGGTCGATGTGGTCTACACAGATTATAGCAAGGCATTCGATCGGATCGACCACGACACGCTAATCAAGAAGCTAGACGACATTGGCGTCCATGGGGACCTGTTGAGGTGGTTCTCCTCTTACATTAATAATAGGTCACAAGCTGTAGTACTCGATAATTATATGTCTAGTTGGGTATACGTGCCCAGCGGAGTGCCCCAGGGTTCGCTGCTCGGTTCTCTCTTATTTGTAGTCTATGTAAACGACATCGATCCTGTGCCTTCGATCATCCAAACTATTATCCTTTGCCGACGACATGAAAATCTTTGCCACTATTTCAACTGTTGAAGACAGACTGGCACTTCAATCTGACTTGTATCGGCTCGAAGAATACTGTCAGGCTAATAAACTGGATCTCAACCCATCCAAGTGTTCGGTGATCACTTACACTAGAAAACGTGCAACCCTAGCCACTACTTATGCTTTGGCTGGACAGATCTTGCCAAGGTGCAATACTATTCGCGACCTAGGCGTCCATCATGACAGTAAGGTTGTTTTTGAGACGCACATGGACGCAATTGTCAAAAAAGCGTCCAAAATGCTTGGTTTTTATAATGCGTCTCTCTAAATGTTTTACTAACGTAAAAACACTAAAAATTTTGTATTGCACTTTTGTAAGAAGTCAGCTAGAGTATGCGTCTCAGATATGGAATCCACGTTATCACACCAACATTGACCGCATTGAAAATATCCAAAGACGCTTCATTAAATATCTTTGTTTTCATCAAAAGATCCCATATCAGTCAACCAACTATCTTGGACTGTGTAACAGGCATCATCTGTTACCACTCGTAGATCGTCGTAATATTGCTGACTTTATTCTTGTTGAAAATCCTTAATACCAATATTGATAACTCTGAATTACTTTCAAAATTTTATTTTAATGTGCCAAGTAAAGCAATCCGTTTCAATCCACCCATACGTGTGCCTCATTCATCTTCGAATTATAGGCAGAACAGTTATGGTGTGCGCGCAAGCAGACATTTCAATGATATATGCAAGGAATATGATTTTGATCCATTCACAGTTAGTGTGAATTCAGCCAGAAGGTGCTTAAGCCTAAAAATTTTCAAATAGCGGTAGGTTAACTATATATAACCTTTATAAGTTTGTCTTTTTTTGTATCGTTTCACTGTTTTTAATATTCCAGTCATATATTTGCAAACTATGATAGAAAAAAACTAACCATAATATATGGCGACGTGATTTTGTTTAATTATTTTTTTGTGAGCTCGCTCCATAAATTATTTATGTACTTATATCCATACGTGAGGATTTGTAATTGGCTTTCTGTCATATATGCTTTAGTTTTGTGTCTAGTTTTAGGGTTCCGTAGCCAAATGGCAAAAACGGAACCCTTATAGATTCGTCATGTCTGTCTGTCTGTCTGTCCGATCGTGTCACAGCCTTTTTTTCGAAACTATAAGAACTATGCTGTTGAAACTTGGTAAGTAGATGTATTCTATGAACTGCATTAAGATTTTCATACAAAAATAGGAAAATAACAAAAATTTTGGGGGTTCCCCATACATGGAACTGAAACTCAAAACTTTTTTCATCAAACCCATACTTGTGGGGTATCTATGGATAGGTCTTCAAAAATGATATTGAAGTTCCTAATATCATTTTGTTCTAAACTGAATAGTTTGCGCGAGAAACACTTCCAAAGTGGTAAAATGTGTGTCCCCCCCCCCCTGTAACTTCTAAAGTAAGAGGACGATAAAACTAAAAAAAATATATGATGTAGATGTAAACTTCCACCGAAAATTGGTTTGGACGAGATCTAGTAAATCGTTTTTTTTTAATCGTAATGGTACGGAACCCTACGTGCGCGAGTCCGACTCGCACTTGGCCGGTTTTTATTAGCTGTCAATCCTCCATGTATTAAATAAATAAACTATTTCGCAAAAAAGTAAGAATCTATAAACTGAAAATGTTTTTGTTAAAAAATCATCATTATTTCCTCATTAATTCAACGGTTATTTAAAGTAATATGCACAATAATATTTATTTAATTAAACAAGTCTCATTTTCCTGGGCATTCTCTTTAGAAATAGCAAAACACACATAAGTTATAAGGTAAGGTATAAAACTACGTATAAAATTAGAATGTATTGTGTAGGCCAGGCGTGATACCAGAGTGTGGCGTATGTCGCACCTCATAGATGGTGTAGTTCTGGTGGCACTGCACCAGCACCGAGGTGAGGTTGAAGTCAGGGTCGGTGCGCTCGTTGAACAGCGCCCGCTCCAGCTCCACCAGCTGCTCCAGGTCCGAGAACAGACGGTTGTCGCGCGGCTCTCTGCACACACACACACAGTCTCAGCATAGTGTATAGTGTATAGTGTATAGTGTAGATATGTAAGGTGTGTGTCCCTCACGTGAGCGGGTCGCAGACGAAGCGTTGTGCGGCGACGCCCACCACGAAGTACAGCACCAGCACCAGCGTCACGGCCCCGCCCAGCACAAACATGGCGCCGATGCCGCTGCACGCACACAAAGTTATTTCGACAGATTTTTAAAGCCTACATAAATATGATCAGGAAATTGGATTCGTTTTCGATAATGTGGAGAGAAGTAGATATATAAAAATATGAAGAAAGAATTTGAAGAGTATAGTAAGTAAGTGTGTGTACCAGAGCAGGCTCTTGGAGCCGGCGCCCTTGTTGCAGCAGTCGCTGGCGCCGTACGCGTCCGGCCGCTTGCCACACACCCCGCACAGCAGGCCCCACGCCAGCAGTGACGTCACCTGACACACACACACACACACACACACACATACATCATTTATAATTAAACATTAAACATATTCTAAAAACAGGATTTAAATTGGCTAGTTTATTTCTAAAGCATTTCAAGTTTTGGTGGGAATTCAAACGGGATCTATCTTTTTCGTTTGTGATGTCATAAGCGGATATAGCGTTTAGAGTCAAATTAAAATGCTTAAAACTTCCTTATTTTTGAATCAGCTTTAATTTTGTTTTTGACGATTGGCTCTTTAATGGTATCTACACATTTGACGAGACTACTACGCCTCTAATTATATAAGTAATGAGCATGCATGTAGGTGTGAGGTGTGAGGTGTGAGGTGTGTACCAGCAGCAGCGCGCCGGCGGCGGCGAGCCCGGCGTAGCGGCGGTAGGGGCCCGTACTGTGTGTGGGCCCGCTGCAGCAGGTTATAAGTAATGAGCATGCATGTAGGTGTGAGGTGTGAGGTGTGAGGTGTGTACCAGCAGCAGCGCGCCGGCGGCGGCGAGCCCGGCGTAGCGGCGGTAGGGCCCGTACTGTGTGTGGGCCCGCTGCAGCAGGTTATAAGTAATGAGCATGCATGTAGGTGTGAGGTGTGAGGTGTGAGGTGTGTACCAGCAGCAGCGCGCCGGCGGCGGCGAGCCCGGCGTAGCGGCGGTAGGGCCCGTACTGTGTGTGGGCCCGCTGCAGCAGGTTATAAGTAATGAGCATGCATGTAGGTGTGAGGTGTGAGGTGTGAGGTGTGTACCAGCAGCAGCGCGCCGGCGGCGGCGAGCCCGGCGTAGCGGCGGTAGGGCCCGTACTGTGTGTGGGCCCGCTGCAGCAGGTTATAAGTAATGAGCATGCATGTAGGTGTGAGGTGTGAGGTGTGAGGTGTGTACCAGCAGCAGCGCGCCGGCGGCGGCGAGCCCGGCGTAGCGGCGGTAGGGCCCGTACTGTGTGTGGGCCCGCTGCAGCAGGTTATAAGTAATGAGCATGCATGTAGGTGTGAGGTGTGAGGTGTGAGGTGTGTACCAGCAGCAGCGCGCCGGCGGCGGCGAGCCCGGCGTAGCGGCGGTAGGGCCCGTACTGTGTGTGGGCCCGCTGCAGCAGGTTATAAGTAATGAGCATGCATGTAGGTGTGAGGGTGTGAGGTGTGAGGTGTGTACCAGCAGCAGCGCGCCGGCGGCGGCGAGCCCGGCGTAGCGGCGGTAGGGCCCGTACTGTGTGTGGGCCCGCTGCAGCAGGTTATAAGTAATGAGCATGCATGTAGGTGTGAGGTGTGAGGTGTGAGGTGTGTACCAGCAGCAGCGCGCCGGCGGCGGCGAGCCCGGCGTAGCGGCGGTAGGGCCCGTACTGTGTGTGGGCCCGCTGCAGCAGGTTATAAGTAATGAGCATGCATGTAGGTGTGAGGTGTGAGGTGTGAGGTGTGTACCAGCAGCAGCGCGCCGGCGGCGGCGAGCCCGGCGTAGCGGCGGTAGGGCCCGTACTGTGTGTGGGCCCGCTGCAGCAGGTTATAAGTAATGAGCATGCATGTAGGTGTGAGGTGTGAGGTGTGAGGTGTGTACCAGCAGCAGCGCGCCGGCGGCGGCGAGCCCGGCGTAGCGGCGGTAGGGCCCGTACTGTGTGTGGGCCCGCTGCAGCAGGTTATAAGTAATGAGCATGCATGTAGGTGTGAGGTGTGAGGTGTGAGGTGTGTACCAGCAGCAGCGCGCCGGCGGCGGCGAGCCCGGCGTAGCGGCGGTAGGGCCCGTACTGTGTGTGGGCCCGCTGCAGCAGGTTATAAGTAATGAGCATGCATGTAGGTGTGAGGTGTGAGGTGTGAGGTGTGTACCAGCAGCAGCGCGCCGGCGGCGGCGAGCCCGGCGTAGCGGCGGTAGGGCCCGTACTGTGTGTGGGCCCGCTGCAGCAGGTTATAAGTAATGAGCATGCATGTAGGTGTGAGGTGTGAGGTGTGAGGTGTGTGTACCAGCAGCAGCGCGCCGGCGGCGGCGAGCCCGGCGTAGCGGCGGTAGGGCCCGTACTGTGTGTGGGCCCGCTGCAGCAGGTTATAAGTAATGAGCATGCATGTAGGTGTGAGGTGTGAGGTGTGAGGTGTGTACCAGCAGCAGCGCGCCGGCGGCGGCGAGCCCGGCGTAGCGGCGGTAGGGCCCGTACTGTGTGTGGGCCCGCTGCAGCAGGTTATAAGTAATGAGCATGCATGTAGGTGTGAGGTGTGAGGTGTGAGGTGTGTACCAGCAGCAGCGCGCCGGCGGCGGCGAGCCCGGCGTAGCGGCGGTAGGGCCCGTACTGTGTGTGGGCCCGCTGCAGCAGGTTATAAGTAATGAGCATGCATGTAGGTGTGAGGTGTGAGGTGTGAGGTGTGTACCAGCAGCAGCGCGCCGGCGGCGGCGAGCCCGGCGTAGCGGCGGTAGGGCCCGTACTGTGTGTGGGCCCGCTGCAGCAGGTTATAAGTAATGAGCATGCATGTAGGTGTGAGGTGTGAGGTGTGAGGTGTGTACCAGCAGCAGCGCGCCGGCGGCGGCGAGCCCGGCGTAGCGGCGGTAGGGCCCGTACTGTGTGTGGGCCCGCTGCAGCAGGTTATAAGTAATGAGCATGCATGTAGGTGTGAGGTGTGAGGTGTGAGGTGTGTACCAGCAGCAGCGCGCCGGCGGCGGCGAGCCCGGCGTAGCGGCGGTAGGGCCCCGTACTGTGTGTGGGCCCGCTGCAGCAGGTTATAAGTAATGAGCATGCATGTAGGTGTGAGGTGTGAGGTGTGAGGTGTGTACCAGCAGCAGCGCGCCGGCGGCGGCGAGCCCGGCGTAGCGGCGGTAGGGCCCGTACTGTGTGTGGGCCCGCTGCAGCAGGTTATAAGTAATGAGCATGCATGTAGGTGTGAGGTGTGAGGTGTGAGGTGTGTACCAGCAGCAGCGCGCCGGCGGCGGCGAGCCCGGCGTAGCGGCGGTAGGGCCCGTACTGTGTGTGGGCCCGCTGCAGCAGGTTATAAGTAATGAGCATGCATGTAGGTGTGAGGTGTGAGGTGTGAGGTGTGTACCAGCAGCAGCGCGCCGGCGGCGGCGAGCCCGGCGTAGCGGCGGTAGGGCCCGTACTGTGTGTGGGCCCGCTGCAGCAGGTTATAAGTAATGAGCATGCATGTAGGTGTGAGGTGTGAGGTGTGAGGTGTGAGGTGTGTACCAGCAGCAGCGCGCCGGCGGCGGCGAGCCCGGCGTAGCGGCGGTAGGGCCCGTACTGTGTGTGGGCCCGCTGCAGCAGGTTATAAGTAATATGAGCATGCATGTAGGTGTGAGGTGTGAGGTGTGAGGTGTGTACCAGCAGCAGCGCGCCGGCGGCGGCGAGCCCGGCGTAGCGGCGGTAGGGCCCGTACTGTGTGTGGGCCCGCTGCAGCAGGTTATAAGTAATGAGCATGCATGTAGGTGTGAGGTGTGAGGTGTGAGGTGTGTACCAGCAGCAGCGCGCCGGCGGCGGCGAGCCCGGCGTAGCGGCGGTAGGGCCCGTACTGTGTGTGGGCCCGGCTGCAGCAGGTTATAAGTAATGAGCATGCATGTAGGTGTGAGGTGTGAGGTGTGAGGTGTGTACCAGCAGCAGCGCGCCGGCGGCGGCGAGCCCGGCGTAGCGGCGGTAGGGCCCGTACTGTGTGTGGGCCCGCTGCAGCAGGTTATAAGTAATGAGCATGCATGTAGGTGTGAGGTGTGAGGTGTGAGGTGTGTACCAGCAGCAGCGCGCCGGCGGCGGCGAGCCCGGCGTAGCGGCGGTAGGGCCCGTACTGTGTGTGGGCCCGCTGCAGCAGGTTATAAGTAATGAGCATGCATGTAGGTGTGAGGTGTGAGGTGTGAGGTGTGTACCAGCAGCAGCGCGCCGGCGGCGGCGAGCCCGGCGTAGCGGCGGTAGGGCCCGTACTGTGTGTGGGCCCGCTGCAGCAGGTTATAAGTAATGAGCATGCATGTAGGTGTGAGGTGTGAGGTGTGAGGTGTTGTACCAGCAGCAGCGCGCCGGCGGCGGCGAGCCCGGCGTAGCGGCGGTAGGGCCCGTACTGTGTGTGGGCCCGCTGCAGCAGGTTATAAGTAATGAGCATGCATGTAGGTGTGAGGTGTGAGGTGTGAGGTGTGTACCAGCAGCAGCGCGCCGGCGGCGGCGAGCCCGGCGTAGCGGCGGTAGGGCCCGTACTGTGTGTGGGCCCGCTGCAGCAGGTTATAAGTAATGAGCATGCATGTAGGTGTGAGGTGTGAGGTGTGAGGTGTGTACCAGCAGCAGCGCGCCGGCGGCGGCGAGCCCGGCGTAGCGGCGGTAGGGCCCGTACTGTGTGTGGGCCCGCTGCAGCAGGTTATAAGTAATGAGCATGCATGTAGGTGTGAGGTGTGAGGTGTGAGGTGTGTACCAGCAGCAGCGCGCCGGCGGCGGCGAGCCCGGCGTAGCGGCGGTAGGGCCCGTACTGTGTGTGGGCCCGCTGCAGCAGGTTATAAGTAATGAGCATGCATGTAGGTGTGAGGTGTGAGGTGTGAGGTGTGTACCAGCAGCAGCGCGCCGGCGGCGGCGAGCCCGGCGTAGCGGCGGTAGGGCCCGTACTGTGTGTGGGCCCGCTGCAGCAGGTTATAAGTAATGAGCATGCATGTAGGTGTGAGGTGTGAGGTGTGAGGTGTGTACCAGCAGCAGCGCGCCGGCGGCGGCGAGCCCGGCGTAGCGGCGGTAGGGCCCGTACTGTGTGTGGGCCCGCTGCAGCAGGTTATAAGTAATGAGCATGCATGTAGGTGTGAGGTGTGAGGTGTGAGGTGTGTACCAGCAGCAGCGCGCCGGCGGCGGCGAGCCCGGCGTAGCGGCGGTAGGGCCCGTACTGTGTGTGGGCCCGCTGCAGCAGGTTATAAGTAATGAGCATGCATGTAGGTGTGAGGTGTGAGGTGTGAGGTGTGTACCAGCAGCAGCGCGCCGGCGGCGGCGAGCCCGGCGTAGCGGCGGTAGGGCCCGTACTGTGTGTGGGCCCGCTGCAGCAGGTTATAAGTAATGAGCATGCATGTAGGTGTGAGGTGTGAGGTGTGAGGTGTGTACCAGCAGCAGCGCGCCGGCGGCGGCGAGCCCGGCGTAGCGGCGGTAGGGCCCGTACTGTGTGTGGGCCCGCTGCAGCAGGTTATAAGTAATGAGCATGCATGTAGGTGTGAGGTGTGAGGTGTGAGGTGTGTACCAGCAGCAGCGCGCCGGCGGCGGCGAGCCCGGCGTAGCGGCGGTAGGGCCCGTACTGTGTGTGGGCCCGCTGCAGCAGGTTATAAGTAATGAGCATGCATGTAGGTGTGAGGTGTGAGGTGTGAGGTGTGTACCAGCAGCAGCGCGCCGGCGGCGGCGAGCCCGGCGTAGCGGCGGTAGGGCCCGTACTGTGTGTGGGCCCGCTGCAGCAGGTCCGGCGCCGTCCAGCCCGCCAGGCGCGCGCTCGCGTTGCCCGCCTGCCACGAGATCTCGTCCGCGATGCCCTCCAGCTGACGACCTACACAGTACCGTACTGATAAAAACGCGAACTTTTCTCTGAGGACGACCACTAGTCGCAGAACAGGTCGTCGTTGCAACTAGTTCGGAAACGGCTTATTGTTATTGTCGACTTTATTCCATTAACATTAAGTTCAATTTTGATTGTTGCAACTGTTTTGCGAAAAGGAATGACAACTGTTTTGCGAAAAGGAATGACAACTCGCGACGTGTGTAACATTTGATCAATGTATTCTTTTACTTAGACATAACATAGAAACTTGCACCACATTTCTGTAGTAATAGTGCCTGCTGCTATGTCTACATGCCAACATGAATGAGTCGCACGACCGGGGAAGTACTACCCTCCCACAGAATATCGACGTCAAGTACCAATATGCATACTGTTGCGTTTCGTACAGTGAGTGTGGAGCACCGGAGACCCAATTTCGCCCTCAGTCCCCTTCCTTCTACTTTTCTCCTTCCCCTCCTTCCCTTTTTTTCAAATAGGCTTTGTAACGCATCTGCAACTCCTTTGGTTTTGCAAATGTCCATCGGCGGCGATAACTACTTACCATCAGGTAGCTCCAAGGAGGAGAGAAAAAAGCGGAGATGCCGCAAGGCAAAATTTCTTTAGAAAGCAGCGTCGCCTAAATGCGGGTGACAGGGGGACGAGGTACGGCGATGGCTCCACCCCACGATAGAAACCCGCCCTTTATTTGTAAATCCATCTAGTGGTGAATGGAAGTACTACAGTCAAATTGAACTAGTTATTTTTCATTTTAGGTCGTCTATTTGCCACTATAACAAAGCATGATACTTTGATCCAGAACATTCTATGTGCGTTAGAATGGCTCATCAATTAAAACCGACTACCAACAGATGGCGCATTTTTTTATATTAAATTCTTCTTGTTTTATGCGTAAGCTATTGTAATGTAGGTATATTGATAAATAGATTAACTAGTAGGTAGTCGCAAATAAATTGTATGCGGACCAACATGACTTTGTCGGCGAATACACTCAAGTGGGTTAAGACGTGTTTTATTCTCTCCATACTTAACAGTGGTGACGAGGAATTACGAACTTTTTCGGGTGCAGTTTGTGATTGTGTTTGTGCGCAATGAAGGGCTCGATAGGTAAAATAACGGAGTTCGATATACATAAAGACGATTGGAAGATTTATGTGGAACGGCTAGAACAATATTCCGTAGTGAATGAGGTGAAGAACGTGTTACAAGTACCGACATTAATTACAGTAATGGGTACTGAAAGTTACGAATTTGTGCACACCTGTGAAACCGAAAAATAAAACCATTCAACAAATTGTGGATATAAATTTCGGCGCAGGACACAGAAGGTAGGAGAGAGCATTCTAGAATATGTTGCCGCACTAAAGAAGATGTCTAAAACTTGTGAGTTTGGTACTTGGTTAGAAGAAAGCCTGCGAGACCAGTTAGTCTGTGGTATTAGCAGTGAAGTAATCCGACAAAGGTTGTTTGCTGAGAATAAATTGGATTTCGCGAAGGCATACAGTTTAGCTGTCAATTTGGAAGCGGCAGAAAAGGATGCGGCTACGGTAGAAGGTCACGAAAAAAATTTGAACCCCGGCGTGGCGGTGGATTGTCAGGCAATGATGGCGGGAACATCACGGATGCAGAGGTCGGAAGTGGGCGCGGCGCGGCATAGTAGCGGCGTGGCAAGTAGCGGCAGCGTAGGGCGCAGGAGGCCGCTTTGCGCAGGCCACTACCACGTGGCGCCTTAGCATCGGCGGCGTCGGCGACTTCACGGCTGGGTGAGCGGGCCCGGCGACCGCGACCGTGAAACGTGTGTGGAGGCGCGCATGACCCAGCAGGCTGTAGATTTAGCCAGTATGTGTGCCGGGTTTGTAATAAGCCTGGTCACTTACGTCGTGTTTGCCCGAGACTGACCGACCAGCATCATGTGGCGGATCTGGGTGACGAGGAGAACTATTATAGTGATAGTGACGTGAGTGCAGAGGTAACTTTTGTTGGTATTAATCAGTTATCATTAAAGCAATGCAGACCCATATTAATTTCTCTAAATATACATGGTAAAGTAATCGCAATGGAATGTGACACAGGCAGCGCCATATCTTGTATACGCTTAGATATAGGTAACAATTGAGTGACTAGTTATTAGGAATTGTAAGCTAATGTTAAGATATTATACAGGTGAAATCGTTCACCCGGTTGGTATAGTTCAACCTCGTGTGAGATATAAGGATGTAGTTAAAACATTGGATTTATATGTTATAAAAGATGGTAAAACAGCTCTGTTGGGCAAACAGTGGTTATATGAATTTAACATACAGCTTTCCTGTCGTGAGCATAGCAATGTTAATATGTTGGATGGGGAATCATGGTTGCTTAAATTCAGTTCCAGATATTGTGATGTTTTCGCGGAGGGTCTTGGCTGCTACACCGGCGGCTGCGCGGCGGCGGGCCGGTGAGCATCCACGTGCGTGAGGGGGCGCGGCCCGTGTCCATGCGCGCTGGACCAGCACGTGCGGGATGCCATCCTCACACCCGTCGAGCGTTCCGACTGGGCCACACCTATCGTGCCCGTCGTCAATAAGGACGGTAACATTACGATTTGAACCGATTATAAATTAACATAACAAAATTTTAGAAATTGACCGTTATTCACTACCACGTGTTGAAGATTTGTTAGCTCGGTTACACGGTGGGGAGCGCTTTAGTAAAATTGACCTCTCCCAAGCCTACGCACAGTTTACCCTGGACGACTCAAAAAAATATACGGTTATAAATACACATAAAGGTTTATTCGTATACAATCGATTAGTCTATGGTCTGGCTTCGAGCCCGGGCATATTTCAACGCCGCTTAGAAGAAATGTTTGCCGATTTACGTTGTGTGGGCGTTTTCATTGATGATATTATTGTCACGCGAAAATCAACTGAAGAACACCTGGATAACTTACATAAGGTATTTGAAAGATTACAGAAATACGAGCTTCGAGTTAAAAAGGAAAAGTGTGTGTTCTTTACAGAATCAATTAGTTATCTCGGACATATTATAACAAAAGACGGTATTCATACTTGTTCCGATAAAATCAATGCCATTAGTAAAACACCTGCGCCGTCTAATGTTTCAGAACTACGATCATTTATTGGTATGATTATGTATTATTCCAAATTTGTACGTAATATCAGTACGCTGTTAGCGCCACTTTATGAGTTATTAAAAGCGGGGGTGAGATACGAATGGACAAGCAAATGTCAAAAGAGTTTCTTTGAACTAAAGGATAGGTTAACGAGTAGTGAAGTCCTCATGCATTACACGCCGTCGCTGCCGCTAGTGTTGACGGCGGACGCGAGCAGCGAGGGTGTGGGCGCGGTACTGGCGCATCGACAGCGGCAGGGGAGCGCCCCGGGGCCTACGCGGCGCGGACGCTCACACCCGCCGAGCGGCATTATTCGCAGATAGACAGGGAGGCGCTCGCTATAGTTTTTGGCATACGGAAATTTCATCAGTACCTTTACGGAAGGAGATTCATTTAAAAAACAGACCACAAACCTTTAACGTATATATTAGGAAATAGAATGGGTATACCGGTTATGGCAGCGTCGAGGTTACAGCGTTGGGCTGTACTTCTACCAGGGTATCAATACGATATTGAATACGTAAGTTCAAAGAAGAATTGTGCAGACGCGTTATCCAGACTTCCATGTCAATCTAGTAAACCAGATACCAGTCAGAGGGCCGGAAAGGAAATTGCATATAGTAATTTCGTTGAAAACTTTTTACCTGTCTCGAATGAGGATGTTAGAAAGGCAACTCTTAAGGATCGGTTTTGAGTAGAATTAAATTTTATATAGAGGGTGGTTGACCAGCAACTTGTCCGGAACAGGAATTAAAAGGATATTTCGACAGGCGTAATGAATTGTATATAGAAAGCGGGTGTGTAATGCGGGGTTATACGAGCAGGATGATATATTGAGACCGGTTGTGCTCAAGCAATTGCATATTAGTCATATTGTGGTATTGTGAAAACGAAGGGTTGGGCCAGAAGTTATGTGTGGTGGCCCCGCATTGATGATGACGTGGAGACGTTGTGCCGCGAGTGTGAGACGTGTGCGCAGGAAGGGGACGCGCCGCCGCGGTCACCGCCGCAGCCCTGGCCGTACGTCTCACAGCCGTGGACTAGACTCCACGTTGACTTTTTAGGACCGTTTAGGGGTGAGTCGTATTTAGTACTGGTTGACTCAAGCACGAAGTGGCTGGAGGCTTTTGTAATTAAACAAAAGAATGCAGCTAATGTAATAAATAATATAGCGTTGCGTCGACTAAGTCAGAGATTTTGAGAGAAGTCGAGAAGTTCTACCGACAGTTGTACACCTCGGTAATTTCAAATACCGTTGGCTCTGTAAAAGACCCACGAGCCAAATTAACCCGACACTATACCGAAGATATCCCGGACATCAGCCTGTACGAGATTAGGATGGCCCTGAAACAGCTGAAAAACAACAAGGCGCCGGGTAATGACGGAATAACGACAGAGCTTCTGAAAGCGGGTGGAACACCGATACTGAAAGTCCTTCAGAGGCTATTTAACTCTGTCTTACTCGAGGGCATAACGCCGGAGGCATGGAACAGAAGCGTGGTGGTGCTTTTCTTTAAAAAGGGTGATAACACCTTATTAAAGAATTATAGACCCATCTCGCTGCTGAGCCATGTCTATAAGTTGTTCTCCAGGGTTATCACGAATCGTCTCGAACGCAGGTTTGATGACTTCCAGCCTCCCGAACAAGCCGGTTTCCGAAAAGGTTTTAGTACCATAGACCACATACATACGCTGCGGCAGATTATACAGAAGACCGAGGAGTATAATCTGCCATTATGCTTAGCGTTTGTGGACTATGAGAAAGCCTTTGATTCGATTGAAACTTGGGCGGTGCTGCAATCTCTGCAGCGGTGCCACATTGACTATCGGTATATCGAAGTGCTGAAGTGCTTATATAAAAACGCCACCATGTCGGTCCGAGTACAGGAACAGTGTACGGAGGCAATTCCGTTGCAGAGAGGTGTTAGACAGGGAGACGTTATTTCCCCGAAACTGTTTACCTCTGCAATGGAAGATGCTTTCAAGCTTCTACAATGGAAAGGACTCGGCATTAACATAAATGGCGAATATATCACTCACCTTCGATTTGCAGACGATATCGTAGTCATGGCAGAATCGCTGCAAGAGCTCAGCACAATGCTCAATGACCTCGACAGAGTTTCTCAACAGGTGGGTCTTACGATGAACATGGGCAAGACAAAAATCATGTCGAATGCCCATGTCGCGCCCATCCCAATATCCATTGGGAACTCTGCTCTCGAAGTTGTTGACGAGTACGTCTATCTGGGACAAACTGTCCAGTTAGGTAGGTCCAACTTCGAAAAGGAGGTCACTCGTCGAATCCGACTCGGCTGGGCAGCGTTCGGGAAACTTCGCAACGTCTTTTCATCGGGAATACCGCAGTGCCTTAAGACAAAAGTCTTTAACCAGTGTGTGTTACCAGTGATGACGTATGGCACAGAGACGTGGTCTCTCACTATGGGCCTCATAAGAAAGCTCAAGGTCACTCAGCGAGCTATGGAGAGAGCTATGCTTGGCATTTCTCTACGCGACCAAATCAGGAATGAGGAGATCCGTAGAAGAACGAAAGTTGTCGACATAGCTCAAAGGATAAGCATGCTTAAGTGGCAGTGGGCGGGGCACATAGCTCGTAGAACTGATGGCCGTTGGGGCAAAAAGGTTCTCGAGTGGAGACCACGCACCGGAAAACGCAGTGTGGGACGACCTTCAACAAGATGGACAGACGACCTGGTAAAGGTCGCTGGAAGTCGTTGGATGCAGGCAGCATATAACCGGTCGTTGTGGAAGTCTATGGGGGAGGCCTTCGTTCAGCAGTGGACTTCATTTGGCTGATATGATGATGATGATGATGATGAATGTAATAAAAATACTACGTAGCACGAAAAGAAAAAAGCGGAGATGCCGCAAGGCAAAATCTCTTTAGAAAGCAGCGTCGCCTAAATGCGGGTGACAGGGGGACGAGGTATGGCGATGGCTCCACCCCACGATGGCAAACCCGCCCGTTATTTGTAAATCCATCTAGTGGTGAATGGAATTATTACAATCAAAATCAACTAGTTATTTTTCATTTTAGTTCGTCTATTTGCCACTATGGCGTACCAAAGCATGATACTTTGATCCAGAACATTCTATATGCGTTAGTATCAACGATATATAAACTATAGATACGTTACCCACTCTCTAAAATGGAAACAAGAAATCAAGGCAATTGCCCGGATCGCATTTAGTTACGCACCAACCAGCGTTGCAGTTGACCAATTAGAATGCAGCACATATTCGTAACGTAACTAAAGATGTCTATTCGTCTCTTTCTAACAAGGGGTACACCGCGAGGTGGCATTTATTTTCTTTCTATTTCTTCGCATGCATTACTTAGTCGCTATCTAATAGTTGTGCTGATTTGATAACCGTAATTTTCGTGAATAACGCGTCTATATAATAATACGTTTTTGGTTAGTATGGCGGGACCACATAAGGTGGGAAATGTGTTCCCTATTTGAAATTAGAACACATTGGTTTATTTATAATACAGTTTGTTCGAAATAACTAAGCCTGTCTGAAATTATCCGCAAGTGGTTTAGCAGTTTTAAATTTTAATAGAAAGATTCTGAGTAAAAACAATTGGGATCACATTATTGATTATTTTCTTTACTAATTTCGATATTTATGTGTAAAAACAATTAAGCGAATTTACTAGCGAGGTATTTCGGAACGGATTAGTTCAGACCAGCAGAGTTATTTTGAACAAACTGTACGTATCCATTCATTTCTAATATCAGTATTAACAGGGAGTCTAAAATATTTAAAAAATATGTTAGGATTAAAAAAGTATAGTCAATTTCATGGAAATAATAAATTCAATAAAACAGGGTATCTATCTGGCATGATGTACACATTTTTATTCATCAATTAGGACCTAAATTAGGTCCGACTACCTTCCGACAGATGGCGCGTTTTTCTTATATTAAATTCTTCATGTTTCATGCATAAAGGCCTGTAATTTATTTATGAAATAACTTATAGTAAGCAAAATAAACATTAGCAAGTTATTTGAATAATTAATTGGCTACAATAACATGCACTGACAGTAGTAAAACATGAAATCGATGAGAATTGGTTAGAAATATTAAAGTGCATCTCTTCAACCACAGATGTCTCTATCTATAATCTGGCGATCAAAAAAATGAAAATATTAATTGTAGGGACTTAGACGTAAAATGTTATATTCAATGTTTCAGTTTTGATCCGGAACAATTTTTGCATCCAACAGCAGCGCATTTCATAATTAAAATCAAGTAACAGTGCACTTCATTATTAAAACAATGTAACAATATTAAAAACCTATTAAAATACGACGGATCCACGGATCCGAACGCGATGACGATTCATTCGAAACTAAGGTTTTCGGCCCCGCCCACTGTGACGTCATGACCTAGTTCGAGGCGCATGACCTAGCTGCCTTGTGGCATCTCCGGTTTTTTTTTCTCCTCCGTGGGTAGCACGCTCGTTTGCCGAGTTATGCCATAAAAAAACGTAATTCGAATACGAATTCGCGCAACGACGACTGTTTCGAAAAGGAACTGAAAACGGTTCTATCGTCGCAGGACAGTAACGCTGGATGGTACAGTACCTGTGTCGGCCAGCGCCTGGCGGGCCTGCGGGATGTGCTGCTCGACGGAGCGCTGTATGCCGCGCTGTATGTTCCGGAACACCCGGTGGCCGTCGTCCACCTCCTTCTTGATGTCGCTGTCCAACAGCTGCGTCACGTTGTTCAGCAGCTCCGTCACGTCCGGCATCTAACACCACCACACTCTCTTCGTTACTCTTATATTTTAAACTGTCATTACGTTACAAAAGTGGTAGATACCTAAATCATTAAATTATCTCGATATACTCGTACATAATATATATTAACAGAAAATTAAAACAATACGACCACTCCTTAGTTCAGTACCATTTGCGGTGTTAATTCAATGAATTCCAATTATTTATTTAAACTTTTATCTATAAATAATAATTAATCTTTATAAATTAAACATTTACTATGTATTTACTCACACAACATTGTTATAAAACGATAAAAAGTATATGTATTTATATACTTTTTATCGTTAAATGTTCCAAACTAATTATTTCCTGTTGCGTCTAAATGGTTAATAATACTTACAGTAGGAAAATATTTGTCCAGCATCTGGCCATGTGAGCGTGAAACATACAAATATGTCGCAAATGACTCGATAACGAGGTATGTTATTATAAGCTGGATTCGTGAAATTGAAAAATAGATTTCCATTTTTATAGATTCAGAAATTACGTGGCAGATCATTTTCTTTTATTTACAAAATTTATGTTTTTGTAAAAGATATAGGTAATGGAACATTTGTGTCACCTGTTGGTAACGGTCATCGCAGCTGGTATAGGGGCATAGCGTGTGTGATGTGTGTGTTGTGTGTGTTGTGTGTGTGTGCGTACCCGGCTGTACTGTATCTCTGTGTCGAGCTCTCCGATCTTGTACTTCTCCTGCAGCGCGCGGCACTTGGGCTGGTCGCACCTGGCCAGCGTCTGCAGCAGCTGGTTCTTCACCTTCCGTAAACCTGCGCATCATGTGTGTTAGTGCAGCCATCATTTATAAATTATCGTAACACTCGTAGGCAGTATTATACAAACATCGTATTGCGAAGTGAGAAGTTTGAATAGTAATGTGATAGTGAGTGAAGTTAAGAACAATGTGGACAGACCTGTGTTGAGGTCGTCAGCGTCCCGGCGCAGCGCGGCGGTGAGCGCGTGGACGGTGCGCAGGTCGGCCTGCACCCCGTCCAGCTGCTGCACCAGCTTGTTCAGCGTCGTCACCGACACCGCGCGCGAGAACTCGCCCAGCTTCACCGACACCGTCAGCCCTATACCTGCAACACGCATCATCACCGTATCGTACCGCACCACTCGTGACGTATGTGTAGGCGGGTGCCGGTGGTCACTCACTCTCCAGCACTCCGTTGAGCTTCATCTCGAGCTCCCTGTAGTTGATGACGAGCAGCCAGCGCGCGTGCGCCTGCGTCGCGTTGAGATACTCCCGCACGTCGCGCAGGCCCACCCTCAGGGAGTGCGCGGCCTCGGCGCTGCCGCTCTCCAGCTGCGAGTCCGTCGCGAACGCACACACTACACCGAACCTGCACAGTACACGTTTCTTTTTGTATAAAATATATTTTAAGGCCGGTATGGCCCGTAACTTGATACTCTGATTATTACGGTTATGCAACTGATTCATTAACGGTAACTACACCATACAACAGTATCATCCAGGTATATTATGCTAGAGCACATTGCCCCACTCCATGCGCTCCCAGAATAGTTTTAGTAGGTAAGAATCCCACACAGACCGGTATAATCCCCAAAGACTTGGTAGCCTTTAGAAGGTTTCAGTCCGTAAGAAAAATATAAAGAAAGTATATGTACTAAATCTGTGATCAGTATCGATACTTACAGGAACAGTGTTAGTAGCATGATTAATATGATGGCGAGTATTCCTTTGATACAGGCGTCGTACTTGCGGTCAAAGGGCCGCCGCCGCCGCCCCACGCGGCACCAGTAGCAGCAGCACCAGAACAGGCTGCAACCAAAAACCACACGTTCGTTATCAGTTCACAGTTCAGTGAACAGGGAACGCTGAAATGATACTGTTTCCTCAAACGTTAACGAGTTCGTTCTGAGTGGCTGTGATGGTCACAGCACAGTACATAGGTACATGGTAGGTGGTAGGTAGCAGTTAGGTATATCTGACCCGGCGAGCGGCAGCACGGCGATGACGAGCAGCGCGACCACGACGACGGCGGCGGGCCCCGCGTAGTGCACCAGCAGCGGCCGCCACTCCTCCTTCAGCGGCTTCACGTTGAAATGCCCGTCCGACACCGACACCATGCCTGCACATACAACACAACACATCTCAAAGCAGCGAAAATCTCTTTGAAGCGGCGGTAGCCTAATGGCTAGGGCGTCGGACTTGCGATCATGTGGTTGCCGGTTCGAAACCCACCCATTGCACTACCGACATGAACCCACTCGTAACACAAGCATTTAGCTTAGCACGAGGGGTTAACAAGATTACTAGTAACGTGGGACCCACATTGCTAATAAGCTTTAAAAAAAACATTACAATAGGATACCAATTTAAGATAGTTGCGTTGATAGTTTGGTGGTTATTGAGGGGGGATGCTCTGTTCCTTAACCACAAAATAGAATTCGCTCCATAGATATACACGCACCATAAGCATTTTAATTTTAAGATAGAGAGCGCTCTTATCTAGCTAAAATTAAAATACTTATAGCTTCTTATTTATTTATTTATTTATTTATTTATTTATTTATTAATGCTTTATGCACCGTTGGTACAAAGGCGGTCTTAATGCCATAAGGCATTTTCTGCCAGACAACCAGACTGCCAGGCATCTTATGTTTTGTATTAATTCACTATTCCAGCGAGTTCGTTACTAACATATCTAAAATTAGTATCCGACTATCCGCGCTTTAATGCTTCCTTCAATTGCATCTCGTTAGAATAAAGTTGATAGACCTACAGCTGATATGCGACTCAAATAGAACCTTATTGTAGTAGCCCTAAGGCATAAAATAAATTTGAACATATGGTAGGACGCGATGGCCTATTTAGTTAGATCAATTAGTCGGGCAACGAATGTGCTGTTACGATCAGTTTAATCAAGCACCGCTTCTCGTCCTACTTCTTAACACGAGAAATTATAAATCAAACAGTACGAGGAATTGTTTGCCGTCATTTACGTGACAAAATAAAACTATTAATATATTGAGCTGTACAAACTAGAAACCATCTTATAATTTCAAATATAATTAACACCGGCTCGTTGGTCTAGGGGTATGATTTTCGCTTAGGGTGCGAGAGGTCCCGGGTTCAAATCCCGGACGAGCCCAAATCTTTTTGAATTTTTGTTTGAGTTTATGATTTTTATTTGCACATAATATTGATGTATCTTAATTTTGATAATACTCGTTAAATTGTGGCTTAGATATTATATTTATATTCAAATTATTTTTAAATTAGATATGTACATACTGTTGTTAATAAGTTCATTCTCTAAGTGACTACACGGTCATTAAGTATCATTGTAGATGTTATCCGATGTCACAACGTCATGGTGTTTAGGTGTTCACCGCGGCACGGCGGCATGGCGGCTCTGCACGGTACTGGTGTTGTCTCTGCCCGGCCAGCCACCGGGGTCAACACACTTCCTCCATTTATATTGTGCTCCTAGCTTATCTTACAAATATGGAGCGTCGTGAACCTATATTAGTAACATCCTTACAAATCACCACGCCTGTATTTTCCGTAGGTTTAGGCAGAGGTGTAATATGTACACCCACAGATCGTTGGTATGCTAAGGTCCCATATAATTAGACCTTCTGGTCCCTTGTAGGTAATGATGACGGTAGAAGCTCGACTAGAAAGGGACCTAAGTAAGTAGGTACTCTGGCGTAGTTTCCGCTCGTTTTAAATCCTACTTGTGTTAGTAAGTCCTATGACGATAAGATATTCTAATCAGAAGGATCTGATAATAAGTACCTACTTAGTAAATAAAGTATCTATCTACTAGATATGCAGTCAAGAAATACGGCGGTCATAACTGTCATAGGTATGTAATAGTCTCTTTACTCTAGAAACACAATGGGCTAGTTAATATCTTTTAACATAAAAGGAGCTGAACGATGATTAAAATTGATTCGAAAAAATAAGGATGTCACATCATTATTTATTTATCGACTTAAATAGGCTTATATTTAATAAATTCAACACCCTATAACTTAATATAGAATAGGCAGGCTATAATAACAACAAATAAAGCTCGCGCTGCGTGTGATTTAGAGGACCTTGGCCGTGCGCGCGCGCTTCGCTCTGTTGCGTGCTGTAACTGCACCGACAAACGTAGTATGTACTATGCACTACACGTAATTAACTGCGTACTTTACATTTTTGGTAACGGTGAAGGCTTCATTATTACGATACAAATCATTTTGACCTAATTGCCAATAATGTTGATTTTTAGCCTTGGCTTAGCACAGTCGTTTTGGATGACATGAATTTCGTAGTTACACCGAAACTGGAGGATTACGGATCATCGTCGCCTTGATACAAAACGCATGTGACAGCGACAGCTGACAGCTGCCTATCGAATCCTGCACTGACACTGTACCGTTACTACACGTCACGACTGCGCCGAACGACTCACAAAATAAAGACCGTGCATAATAATAATATGATAAACTTTTCAGTTGTGATGATAATAAATACCTAAGTACCTACATAATATTACCATTTGTACAAAAGACTGCAGTGGTTATTATGCAAATTCGATATTTTGTCCTCCAAAAATAACATCCGGGTTATCTTCTACCGGGTTAACAAGCTATAATTTTCAAAACCTTGAGGTTAGTGAAGTTTAGTTAGAGAATTTGGTGCCGATGTAAGATGTTGGTAACCACTAATCGTTTAATTTAATTAAACTGACTGACTGAACTTTAGTGCAAAGCTTTGTTAAAACATACAGTTAAAAAATCGTTCGTTATATCTCTGGTAGGACTTTTCAAATAGATTTTGACAGCAAACACGAGTTAGGTGGGTACTTTAAGAAAATCTTACACTTCTTTATATTAAAAAAATAGGTAGTAAGCACGTCTTCTTCAGTTCGTGATCCTATTGAAATAATGTCAAAGAAGGCTGTGAAGGGTCACTCGTTGTTGGAGTGGAGGCTGCCGAGTCAGAGCCGCTCATTACATCGAGATATTGTCACAAAAGGCCACTCTCTAAGCTCTACGCGCCGAGAGTCCTCACAAAATGACTGAAAGGACCAAATGAAATACTTACTCACACTTTTTTTAAACCGAACTGCAGGTAACCTAACCTTGATACTTATATATATAATTTATGACGCGAACTGCTGTCGGTACATACGGCAACAGGTAAACCTTTACAATACCAGTTGAAGCTGATCTCGTATTAATGCTTTCCATACAATAAGACACCAGCGTAAACTGGATTTTTTATTTTAGCCGTGCTGACCATACCTTAAGTACCCTAACCTACTAAGCACGCCTCAGCTTTAAAAGCCAAGTTGATATCCGAGCTTCTAGTCTACACAATAGGGATGCCTTTCCAAATTTTAGTTTCCATTAGATACACGACTAGGTAAATAGGACAAATACTAACATGACTAGGTAAATAGGTAGGTAGCAGAATGATGTTTTTTTTCTAGAAAGCAAAACATCCCCATTGTATCAACTATTGTTTTGAGCTAGTGTTTAAGAACAATAGGCCTGTTCACACCCTCAGGTATAACATAAATTTTCGATTTCTTCTAACTAATGAGCAACGTCTTCCTTGTCCTCCCATCCGCATGGTAGAAATCAACAACTGTGTCACCAATGCGTGGCTTGCACACTGCTACATTCTTAATTAGGCATTTTAACCTTATGATACAGTGTAGGGACGTACCTAATTGGAGTCGAATTCAATACAATATTTTGGAAGAACCTACGACGTATGTATTCGAAAAATAAAAAAAATATCACCGCCTAAACCACTACTTATTAATACTACCCCTATAAAATCCCTCGGGACTGCCATTCCCATCGCTTAGAGATGCAACCCCCTTAAAATTTATTGGGTTATTTTTACAGGCCAATGGTAGATACTACTTAGTATGTTATTAGAAGGCGCTGGCCAAATAAGACCTAGATCTAGTGTTGCATGTTAATAAGCTGGTATCAATTTAACATAATTTTATTGGGCGGACGAATCCGGGGAATCAACGCACTCTAACCAACTTTGTACTGTTATAACCTGTTGCTTAGGTTAGAGGGATGGAATGGCAAAACAGTATTGAATTAGGGTTTTCTCCAGACAAAGGGACAGGTTTTTTGAGGAGGTAAGCTTTATTGTGTGAAGCCGCTAAGAGAAATTTCCTCAGTGATCGGTATCTTAAACTTTTCGCTGTTCTCTAGATTTTTAGTAAACACAAACAGGCATGCATTTTTGCCATATACTCGTGCATACATAGGCGTTGTGCACAACAAGACAATATGGATACAAATATGGACAGCCCTGTCGGCGGGAGCCGGATGGGGAGGTGCGGCGCGGGGCGAAGTGCGGGGGCGGGCAGGACCCTTTGTGAGCCGAGCCGGTGCAGCCGATCGATAGGTGGAGCGCCGCCACACCAACATTACTGAACTGCTCTGGGAATAGGATACCCATACACGTTTGTATTGACCGACTATTACTGTTAAGTACAATAGAGGAGAACCCGGAGAAACCATTTATGAATGGTTTCGCGCCATAGTTTTGGAAATGTCGTCAGCCAAATGCGACCAGCCAAGATCTATTGTAAACTTTGGCAAAGCGGGAAAACATAGTAATATCGAATGTACCGAACTAATATGTAGGAACCTAGGACGGAAAACAGAAAGAACAATCAAAGGTGCACTCGCAGAATCGCGACGCTGTCACTTTTACTAAGCTATTTTAAAATCAATGTTGTCATTGTTCACCTGCGATATTGAAACCACTCACTACTACTCACTAGTAGACTGACGCTATTAAGTGCGACGTCCATAACATCATCATTAACTCTTTGACGTAGTAAAAATACAAATTTTATTGTAACCATGATATTCTAGTTAAATAACTGAATCGGTAGTTGTGTAATTCAAAATAGTATTGCCCCATTTTAGGTCAATCGATTTGTAACACTATTATCCACTAGACACGATTATATTTGCAATGTAGCTGTAACTAGTGCGCGAAAACGGATGATTTTTTAGTTCTTTGTACGTATAGTGCGAAACAAAACACTGCAAATACACTTATGCCCGTGTGCGCCGCGCAGTAGAGCGAATAAAGGATAATAACAATGCTCGACCACCAACACCAGCCGCCCATGAGTGGACGACCCTCGCCAAGCCTGCACTGAAATAATATTTCAGGGATCAACAGTGGACAGTGGAGGGTCTTGTTAAAGTGGTCGTCCGTGGACGCTATCGCAGGCGCGTTTCTCGGAAAGATGTATCAAGTGTCCAAGTTAGCCACATCACTGTCGCGACGCCCAAGCAATAAACAATAAAATTGACATCCTGACACGACGCTAATAATGGAGATAGTATTTCATAGTTTGGTATGTTCATTGTATTTACTTTTAAAAGGCACTTCGATTGTATTCTGTTGAAGCTAAGGTTCAATTAGTTGAGCAAAGTAAGCGGCAAACATCTTGAAAAAATGACAGGGACACACTTCTATGTGTTATCCATCTCTTCCTATCTTTGCTCAAGATGTTTGCCGGATTCTACTGTTACTGCGAAATTCGTTTCATTTAAAAACATTTAATTTTTGATGAGTCGTATAACACATTTTACCCATTTACCGGAGTTTGACTCCCGTACAGAACAAGTTTCTGATTAAGGTACCTAATAATACTCACACAACTTTGACGGTATTTAACTTCTTAGAGAATCCACGTTTTCTTACCTGAGAACAAAAAAAAATCCGTCAAACTAAATACCTTAATTTAAAATCACATCATACATGAGATAAGTGCGAGATCTTTACAAAACAATACACTTACGCAAAAGTGAAACGAAGTTCGCGAAAAAAACGTATTAAAAATGTCCTCGTATTAATAATTTCACGAAGCGGGAACTGAATGAGTCCCTGACCTGTAGGATGCCTAACATTTATTAGGAACCGCATACATGTTGTGTTGAAAAGTGTTGAGTCAAAAAATTCAGAATAACTTGTTTGGATTTAGGCAACAAATACAAAATTACCTAGTCAGATAATCGGGTGCAAGTTTTACATGGCTGTAAAGATAAGGCTTGAAAAATAACGTACAAACAAAGTTAAAAGCGGTAAGGTCGAAGCCCCAAGCCAGCACGGGTCAATGGTTCGCAAACTTGGGACTAACGTATAAGGAGCGTATTTTAGGCATATTGTTAAGGTTAATATTTGTGGAACATAGCACCAAGTTTCATACCATAGTCATGTTACTGGTACTGAAACTATTGTTCAATAGCAGGAATGTTTTTAAAGATAGTTAAGTTCCAGTTTCGTGCGTCCCCGTTTACAGGTACTATTTCTTATTTAAAGACTATCATAATATAAAACTCTGTGTTGCACTTAATAATTAGGAATTATATATTGTTCTTGTCCTTAGACCAGCTTTTCATTCCTGCCATCATTATTTTGTCATGATATTTTCAAACAAGAAAGAACTCAAAGGTACAAAGTTAGAACTTAGAGGTAATTATTTGTGTCTAGGAATATCAAAATAGTTGCGAAGTATTATACCAAGAAAGAAATGTCGGTATCTACTGGTCGATGTCCGACAAACCGTTCCGTTATAATAGCGTAGAAACCGTGTCGGGCTACAACTACATGCGTGTACAAATTAATTACTTCGAGTTCATCGCGTCACACTTTCCAAAGATACGAGAAAGCAACGATAGTATTTAACTTAATAGATATCTGGTTAATATCTTACAAAAATGTAGAAGACATTTCTTGTGATGAACGGACTGGGACATAAGGTTTCTGATGCTGGGATGTTCCAATAACACATGAATATATTTAACATATCTCTTTCACCACATATTCAATCGATGGTATCTCAATGAATAACCACCAAAGATTCTAATCACAAGTTTTGAAAACATGACCACTTGTTGGAAGGAAGTGTCGTAGTACCTAATTTATATATTTTAAATCGCCTTCTGAAGTCCGTCTGGCGATTGGTGATCATTCTCCTTCGTGCCTCGGAGAGCACGCAAAGTCGTCGGTCCCGGCTGTCATACGAAATCCTATGACAATTAGATGCCCAAAATGCTTAAGAGGATAGTATCCGCTCCGCGCTCCATACAAACGTAGTTTGGTCTTATCTTGAATATTAACAAATGAAAGTCTTTGGAATTTTGCAGTAACAATCTTATCATTAAAATACGTGTTCCTGTAGTATACAATTTCATTTCAATATACGGTTAAAAAGTTACACGAGCTCAAAGATTGGCAATTTTCGTTGAAAAACGGCCCAACTTAATGCTAGTATTTCTCGGCAATGTATCAATACAGAAACATTCTGATTCGAAAGAAACCCAGATAATATAGTGAATATATTTTTACAAGATTTTTTTTTACGTATTAACAATATTATAAGAGTAATCTCCAAAATTCGGAACATAAGAAATACGCGTGAAAATATTGTCGTTTCTCCTCTCGGGCACGCGTTCGCATCGCGAGGGATAGAGACAGCGACAACTGTGCAACATTGTTGCGTTCGCGAGGGACACTCCTCTTAACAGTCAGTCTCTCCAATGTCTGTGTTGCCCATTGAGTAGCGGAGGTCCGATGGCAGTCGCTTCGTGTAAAATAGTGATATTCACCGCATCGGTTAAACAACAAGCCGACCCCAACATAATCGCGAAAAATTTGGCTGAGGATAGTAATGATGACATACAACAATGCTCAAGTTTCGTGAATAAAGGTTTTATACAGGACCGCTTATGAAACTTTTGTTTTATTAATTGTCAGGCCCGACGCGATTAGCGTAAACACTACACTCTCACAGATAAGAATAATTTTGGTCAACCCTAGATCTGTTATGGTGATGGGCACTGGTAGATGGACAAGTATTGCCATAGTGCCAACACACACCTTCACACGATGAATGATAAAATCTATCAATAGCGTGAGTGAACACCATAACACTTCATGTCTCGCAGTCATCTTACTGCTCCTTTTTCGGTGAATTTTATTGGTTACACGTGTTGTACCTCCATTTGGAGTATTGATGTGGCAGTATCGGGGACTGGCAGAAACAAATAGCTCTCAGGAGTGGGCGTTTAATATATGTTTACTCTAATATCGATTTCAGATCGAAGGGCCTTGCCTGAAATGCCTTGTTATTTCACTATTTCTACTTTTTAACAGTACAAATATAAAATTGATTGCTTGATAAAGGAACTGATACGGCATCAGGCAGATAATGGAATAACGAATTTGTTACTGTTCTGCTAGCCATATAAGATAAGCGAAGTTCCGCGAAATCGCTACACTAACATGTTTAAGACAGATTATTATATTTGATCCCAACTGGATCCCAGACCCTTCTAAGAATTATTTTGACATTCATGGAGATCGGAGGAGAAACCAATTCGAACACCTATTTAAGATTATGGAAATCCATTGAAGTTTAAAGACTAAAAGATTGAACAAAAATCTTTGAAATAGTAGTGGATGTTAATATCAATACCTACGTCCGAAAACTATTATCAATTCAACACAGAGATTGTGTGACGCGTCAGCGCGACACCTCGCCCTTCACATTCACAACCCAAACCACAACAACACAGTTGACACAACGGACCGAATCGGCGAAAATACACGGTCTTTAGGTACTTTCTAATATCTAAATTTTTCCCGTAATGCGTGGGACGACTATTAAATTGCTCATCTCAGTGTTTTTGAAATCAGGGTCGACTACACCAGATATGGTGGGGTATGCCTTATACGGTTATCAACAAAATACCGTACATAATTGTTACTATCATGGAGCATACTTACAAAGATTTATTTATTTATTAACCAACTTGTACTTACAGTTTACACTACACATACAAGTTATCGGTCATATAGGTTAGGTAGTAACGAAAGAATACATTTATTTTTAATTAAAGAGATTAAATTCAAATATAAAAACGTTTTCAAGAAGGAGGAAGAGAAGGATGCTCAATACAGTCAATATAGTTGTCAGTAAAAACAACTGTATTTCTTATGCTCTCCTTATGTTGTCATAAAATATCGGCAACTGTAGGTACATATATATCATCGTAAACATCGAGAGACTACTGGAATATTTAGCGATGCGTATAGCGTGCAGGAGAGCACGTTGCGTCGCTGAGGGGACGTGATCTGATAACGCCGATATCTAAGGGGTAAATAAATAGGATGGGAATAATCAAGTCATCAACGCGAGCGGAAAATGGCACGAACGCGTAACCTGGCGATGAGTTGGATGGCAGACACGTTTAATATTTGTCAAGGTTTATACATACATTTTTTTTATGAGATAACTAGGCAAACGAGCAGGCGAGCTACCTGATGGTAAGCAGTCATCGCCGGCCGTGGACATCTGCAAAACTAAAGGTGATGTGTTGCCGAACCTATTTAGGAAAAAGGGAGGGGCCTCAGGGGAATCAGGCCTCCGGCGCTCCACACCGTACGAAACGCAACAGTATGCATACTACTACTTAACATCGATATTCTGTGCCACAAGGACTCATTCTAGAACCTTAACAATCTCTCAATAAAATTTAATCAAATCGGACTCCCAATTATCCCAAGGTCGAAACCAAAGATAATATACAATATTTTTAAAATCAATGTCTGTGAGGTAATCATTACTTTATTATTTAAACTTAAAAACAGATGGAGCACGCTATGTAGTGAGAGAACTAGTTACCGACATAGCTCAAAGGCAAACTAGCAAGCTGAAGTGGCAATGGGCCGGTCACATCTAGCGGAGAACTGACTAACGCTGGAGCAAACGAGTACCCTAGTGAAGAGGCAAGCGTGCTGTAGGACACCTGCCAAATGGATTGACAACTTGCGGAAGGCAGCTGGCAGTGACTGGATTGTTCACTAAGAGAGGCCTACGTCCAGCAGTGGACGAGTATAAACTAATGATGATGATAAATGTATAGTTTGCACCCGTTTTTGTCGTTATGATAATGATGATAGTTTACCAAAATTGTCTTTGTTTCAAACGAAGCAAACGGTTTCAGTTCTCATAACGATTTACCCACGTCTGACTGAAGATGATTAAATAATGAAGATGATAAGATTATGTGTGATGAGAGCAACAGTAAACACAAAGTTACAGATGTTACGTTACGAGGTAATGGTTTACATCACGTCACGTAAATAAACTGCCGGCGACGACGCGTAGCGCACGTGACGTCAGCGTCACACTCGTGTGACCAACACGCGCTCTGATAAACACTCGTGTTGTTAAATATTAAGAATAATTTAATTATAATAAAAGTAACATGACAAAAATATGTAGATACGAAAAGCAAAATGTTCTTTCCCGTACCGGGAATCGAACCCGAGCCTCCTGGGTGAAAGCCAAGTATCCTAGCCACTAGACCATACGGGAGTACCTACAGCTATATTATAAACTGAAATTAAGCTTATCAAGACCTATACCGAAACTTTGAACTACGTAATAATTACACATGCAAAGATTTCAAGACGAGAGACGAGACGACAAGAGAAGTTATCTAAGTAAGCAGTTCTTTGATATTGCAACCTAGAGCGTTGCCTGTGGCCATGGGATTTGTTATCCCGCGGGCCAATACATACTTAAAAGCTTTAAAAAATATCCTCACACGTTTTTCCCGCAGCGGTAGGCAGAAAGAACTGTACACAATATAGTATAAAATCCCCTTATGAAGCCTAGATAGTAATAGCATACACTTCACTGTGGGTGAACGTCTTGCGTAGTTTCAGAATGTATCGTTTACAAGCAAACCTATTTTTCTCTTCATAATGTTAGAAATTAGTATTTAGATACCAACGTGTACCTAATATTTATGATTATCAATGATACTATTTATATCCTATTTGGAAATGTATATGTATATACGTATTTAAAACTGATTATGTATTTATAATTTCGTCGAATTTAATTGCAACGTTATGGCCTATTGTTAACTGTTATCAATAAAAACATACGATACACACATTACAGATAAAAAGGCGGATGTGCAAGTACCTACAATATTATTTTTGTATGTTTTGTTATACCTATAAAACATACCCAGTGTTATCTTATTGTTTAATTTGTAGATTCGACTAAATTACCGTAGTAAACGCCTCGATAAACTTCAGGGTGTCCGGGGAAAACCTGGGCACTACATAATAATGGATAGGTTATTGTGTTGATACTGAACAACAACGTACTGACAATGTAGTAAGTTACAGTCTGAGTATTTACGAATACGATTACAGGTTCACCTTTAAATTATTATGTCATACATAACATTATGAATATAAACTGATGAATGCTGTACATTTGGGAAATACCAGTTATCAAAAAAGATAACAATTTAACTTTTATAATTGTCAAGTGATAGACTTATAACGGAATGTGTCCATTCAGGTTTAAACAATTTTATTGTGACCTAAGCGAGCGAGACTCGCCGCGAGCGATCTCAACGACCTTCCAATACATTTGGAATGACTGTGCTACACTCGCCCGGTAACCACTCACTTTTTTGTTCTGTCCTCATTTAGCTCTTGCGAATTTGCATCGTATGGTTCCAATCATAAGGTCCCTTTAGCTATTTTGTGTTAGGCGTGACTCACCAAATGGAAGACAACGATCTGTCCGTAACTGTAATGTTATGTTCGTCGTAACTGTAACCCAATGAGCCAAATAGTACACGAAACAGATGGTCCGGTGACCGCTTTGATGTTCGCTAGATAACAAGAACAACACAGATCTTGCAAATAGCAAGTGCAATGTGGCCATCGTGTGTATGTGTGCGACGAAATAACAAAGCTCCAAAATGTTAGGAATGAATGTTCTGCTAATGTGGAATTGTAAACTTCCAAGAAATTCATAACATGACAGCTTTTAATGCTAGTCCAAAATACGAAATGCATCGGCAAGAGGTACTAGTATTTTGATTTGTCTGCGTCCTAGATATTACTAGATCATAGTATCAATGACCTTTATATGACGTATAAGCAGGATACAGTTTGTGTGACTGCATATCCATTAGAAGAATTAATCATTTCATTTTCTAATGGAATAATAAAATAAAACTTTAAGTCTTGTCTTGTAGCCTAGAACGATTTAAATCGTATTAGCTTTTAGCTCGTTTTCGTCGTCCACTAGGTCGTTGTAGGTAATTGTATTAGTTTTCTATGGGAACTTGTTCAATGAAGTGTTGAACCCAAGGTTTTTACGGCGACCTTCCTATAAATTATTACATTAACCATACTAATTATGTCCCGATAAAAGTCTGACTGTAAAGGGGACAGTTTCGCACATGTATGTGTTGTGCAAGTGGCGACCCAGATGCGAGGCGCGGGTGGCGCGGGCGCATCCACTCCCGCGCACTCCTAATTTATTGAACGATATGCTGTCACGGGTGAATAGTGCCGGCTTCAAACGGAATCATTTTAAAGTAGTGATGCGGATTGAATATAGTCCTCCGAGTAGATACATCAGCAATAATTATTTTGTCGTTCTACTTGACGTTTTATAAATTGCTAGCTTGAGCACTTTAATTACGGATGCTATTTATATACCAACGTTCAAGACATAACAGCAATCCATACGATCAATTGGTAAACCACCACCCTCAAAATAGCTAAAGTTAATTGCAGCAATGGCAAGAAGACCTGGATGCCGGAGACAAAGTTCGAGTTCTTCAGAAGAGACGAGATGTCAGTTCGTCAGATCTACTAGTGATCCCTCTTATAAACAGTCGTTGGTAGGTTCTTGATAAATGAATAAATTAGTTCTGGGATAAATAAAGCATCTTATTTTAATGTATCTTAGGGTATGATTCACAGAAGTTTTGCAAGGGTTGCGGCAGAATCCAAATTCAAATTTGTTTAATTTATACTCCTCTGATAGCATTAATACTATTATATGTCTACAAAATAATGACGACAAGCAAACTAGACTCGCTATGTTCTGTAGTTCATACCAACAAGTGCCGCAGTGACCCATTTACCTCCATTCAAAAAATCCATTACTTACTTCCTATTTGGGTCAGGTTTTTATCCGCTATGACGAGGCATGGTAATATCTGCATGATTAGTTAGTATTTCATAGGGTGCAACAGGTCCCTCCGGCGTGCAACATGTCCCGACAAAAATAGCGTTAGACGGAGGGAGCGCGGGCCATTCTATTACGCGTACGATTCATTCAACCTTCGTGGTCTACACACGAGTAGGTCTGCATCAATCACATCAATATCTTTCGTTCAATGATTCTGGAAACAAAGTACAGATTCTTTGTACATAATTTCCTGCGGATGCAGGCACCTGTATAATACTAATAAATAAGCCGAACAGACATAAGGTCAACATTTTGCGTGTTGCTACAATATTCAATAGGTATACAAAAATCGAGTTTATTTAGTAAATCGTTATTGACCTGATTACTCCCCAATATTATCATAAACAATATAAAATCCTTTGTCCTGAATGACTGACTGACTGACTGACGGAACAACGCACAGCCTAAACCGCTGATCGTAGAGACTTGAAACTTGGAGGGTGTATTTTTTGTATGACGTAGGCATCCGATAAGAAAGGATTTTCCTAAATTATACCCCTAAGGGGGTGAAAAAGGGGGGCAAAGTTTGTATGGGACAACGTGATTCCTTGGTCCAATCTGCTTCAAATTTTGCATAAACGTTCTATAACAGAATTGATGGAAGACGTGTTTCGTATTTTATTGAATATAATCCCCTAACGGACTTAAAAAAGGGGGGAAAGTTATTTTCGGGATGATTTGCTTCGATTTTGATATCAATACTCCTTAGTGCTTTTGATTTAATTTATTTTTTATTTTGAGTCATGTCATGTTTGAAAACTCAATGTGATTTAAATCAAGAAACGTTGGTTGATAAACATATAAAATGCTTTCTATGGCACACAAAAGTGGAATTGAGATTGAGAGGCACACCTTAGAACCCTTCTTAAAAATGTTAGAGGCAGCAATAGAGTGATGGGTGGAGTTACTGTGCTGCTGGCACGGGAATTCCGTCAGATTCTGTTGTACCTAGAGGAACCCGAGCAGACGAAGTCAGAGCTTCCTTGACATCGTCATACCTATGACCCAACATAATGATTATCTTTAAAAAGAAATACGAGAGAGATGCGTCTGCTGGAGAGTTTTCTGAGCTATTACTTAAAATAGTAAATGGAGATTGTAAATATGTTTATCATCTTTCCTGAATACAGTAGTGACAGGTGACTATGACAGATCTTAGAGTATATCCTGATTTTTCTAATATACAAACGAAGTCTATAGATTGGCACTTAAGCTATGTAACGGGACTAGACTGAGAGTATCAGCATTGCACAGAAATATTAAAAAGGTCACTGTGATTACTGGATGTGCTCGGGGGGATTCAGTTTTCATACCTCGAATGTGTGAATTGATGCCTATGTTTTTAAGAAGATGCTTTGTAATGCTATAAATAAAATTTCAGTCATTAAGGGTAGCAGGCATATATTTAAGGGAAGAACGGCTTCTCACACGGGAAATTCTACCTTGCCTGTTACTGTATTAAAAGCAGTCTGGTCAGACCAAAAAAACCAATGTGGTATACAAAGAAGTGCAATTTTAATTCTTGAGAGCAAAGTGGTCTTCCGATATTTGTACCTCCTCATTGAAATCGACCTTACGAGGCGTCCAGAATAACCATCGCTCTAGCTAAAAGGACATGAATAAATTAATAAAAAAAATACATGTTATTTTTATATTTCAATAAAATAATATAGTGGAGCAAATGATTTGGTCTTAATTTTAGATAATTTACAATATCCCGCCGGAAATAGAAAAAAATAACAGTCAAAATCGTGTTTTCCACGCGAGCGAAGCTGCGGGCGGAAAGCTAGTCATAAACAATTCGCAAGGCCAGTACCATTTTAAACACAAAAAACGCAAAAATAACAAGGGAAAGTTAAATTCCACATAAAACAAAGCTTAGTTCTTAACTATTCTTAAGGAAAGATGGCTTCGCCAATAAAAGAAGCTTGATCTAATTGGATACAAAGTTTTCTCAAAATTCCCTTAATATTTAACATCTCCTGTCATTTATAATGTTCTACAATTGCTTTAAAATATTTTTTTATGTTCCTTGCTGCTCAGTAGTGCGAACTCCGACTATTGCCATTACGAGTAATCAAGCACAAATCACACTACTCATAGAAAAACCCAATAGGTATATGCAGTTCAAACAGATTTTAAGTTATTGTTTCAAAATGGTTCGTATGTACACAAGGGCCATCCGTTATCCACAGGTCTATCGATAACCTTTGACCCGTGTCCGCGTGTCTAGAGCAATTTGAGCTTTAATAAATATAATATCTGTCGATAAAAATAATTAGCATTTGCTTTGTTTTGCAGATGCTAAACCATCACAGGCACGTGCATTTTGCAGTTGCAGTTGCTGCCCGCCCCGGAAAACCAAATAAAACGCATTGCACCGTTTGAGAAAGAGGCCAAATGTCAGTGCGGGCGGTGCGGCTCGCCGCCCGGCGCCCGCACTGCAGGTGCGACCTACATCCAACTCCGACCTGGCTGCACCGCCACACCGGTAGCGCTACCATAGGTGCGATTCGTTAAAAAAAAAGGTACTTTTAAAAATTGCTCTCATGTCAGTTTGTCATAGAGATATTCTGTTACATGGCTTAAAAACTAAGTACTGGAAAATCTACGATTACGACGCTATATTGCGTCCTTGTAGAATCATACTCGGCCTACTTCAATATAATGAAATTGTTACCGGCCGATGTCTGTCTGTTGATATTCAACAAAAATCATACATATACATATTGTCACGCCTGTCTCTCATGGGGGTAGGCAGAGACTATAAAATAATAAAAAATAATTGTAGAATCCGAAACAATTATATTTAGAATTATTGTACATATGTCGGTGCGTTTGTTCGTGCATCACGCAAAAACGACTACACGTTATGGATGCAGTTTGTTGCACAGCTGTATAGCTGGAAGTCTAACCTACAATCTGCTGTATGTTAGGCCTGCCGCTTAGAAGCCGAATTATAGTATTATCTATATATAGATAGTACTTAACTTCTAGAATGCGATGAAACCGCGAGCTACAGCTTGTTTTAAAATTATTCGCTTCCATTTTATCACATACAATAATATGCTTTATATTTATGTGTTATCATTCTAATCTAGGTAATTTTTTATCCTTTACTAATTTCGCATAATAACCTAACCGTTATGTTTATTGTTGTTATGACCAAGTCAAGTTTGTTCTATTATGTTTGGCAGTTGAAAATAAAGAATCTCTTTTGCAGTAAATAACACGTGGTTTTTTGTTCTGTTACTAATCGACTTGGTTGACGTCGTCGGACGCCGCGGGAACTTGCTGTAGCTCCGGCAGTGTATTGTCAATGGAAGGTAGATCTTTGAAGATCATAAGCAATAATAATTAAACATTGGTGCTTAAGCCTACTTACTGTAAGTTTTTAAGCACAATATAAGAATTATAAATTAGTATTCTATGGTTTAACGCTTTGTAGCTATCAAATAAAATTGGTGGTTGAAATAGCAACCTTTGTGATTATGCTAGTCTTACTTGCATGGAAAGTACCTATGTCAATTCCACTTGCCCACATGCTTGAACTTTACTACGAGGAAAACCACTTTTCACTATGTGCCTCCTGAAAAAGTACTAGGCGAGTATGAGCCGATAGCAGTTATTGTTATCAGTTCGGACGTCGGCAGGGCAAAGCGGGGCGCGGGCGGCGTGACGCGGCCTTCATGACGTTACAGCGTCATCATTGGCGACGCCGACTATAGTTAACCACAATATCTTATCAGTGTTCCCAGCCGAGTAAAAAGATCATTGTCATTGATAACCTCCGTGAAGCCATAAAGACCTAGTACAAGTTGAAAAGTTGTTATTTTAATTAACGATTCAAATTTAGGCAAAACCATATCTGGGATGTCTATGAAAAACAGGCAAGTTTAACAAAAATCAGGTGCTTCCTCCTGAGTTCGGCGTCGGACAAACATCCGCGCTAGCTCCAGGTGGAAGTAGAAACAACACGCTGACACTGGAACACCGACAAACAACGATTGGCCTCCACCAGTGTGAAGGTGACTACTGAACAAACAATGTACCGGCTGTTGTGGCTCATGGCGAACAAACAATGCACGGCAGATGAGGCCCGGAAGCTCGGAAACACACGACTGCGACAGTGGAATCACATCTGGACTTGCTCAATAAATACTACTGTGACGCTATGGATACACACCATGCATTATGATATGATCCTTTGACCAGTGAGGTCAAATTTCTTCAAATCTTAATATTAGGAATATATTAGACATCAGACACCGAAAGTTACTTCATACTGCTACCAGCAAGTAGGTATTTAAATGATTAAAATACTGTATTTCTAGGACCGCAACGTGTCGGAAGTGATAAGTCACGAGGCTGTTGACCCCGCGCTTGCGCAGACACACGCACACACAGCTATAAACATCTCGTTACATCTGTGTCATCCCCGTCGGAATCTAATTTAGAATGTTTTAGTTTAACCACTCAAAAGCTATCAATGTAAAATATTACACAATACCGGGTCATCTCAGTGCGCTACCGCAGCTAACGGCGAACACTTTCCACTTCAAATGGTATCTGCGTCTGCTTAGCGTTACATTTGGTAGCAGTCCAGACTACGGCCAGCCGAGGTGTGAGCTACTTAGCACTAGCCGGCAATGTTCGCCACCTACTAGCCAACGTCGGTACGTCTACGAACTCCATTAGCACCGTCCTGTGCTTCACACCACCAGGTGTACTAACAAACATCAAACCGTAACTTCCCTATAATAACATTATTGAGTCCTCAAAAGACAAAGACATGTCATTGCTCAAACTGTGTACAAGTAATGCGTACAATACTTTACTTCGACTCGACTATTACTTTGACTAATACATTATATGATGTTTCTAGAGGACCAGTCGTTTAGATTGTAACACACAATCTAAACTTAGTTGTTTTCAGAAGTTCATGACTAATTCTATTACTAGGCGAGTGGACGCTAGCTTGTTAGTTTTAAAAATGCATTTATTTTCCGTTGTGAAATTTGTCTCCTGAAAGTTTCTTTGTTAGACAATATAATTTGTAAATTAAATTAATTTATTGTACATTTACTAGGCCATCTTTGACAAAACTGCCGTCTTTACTGTAGTTCCATTCATCACGACGAGGATGTGTAGTAATTCACTCTCAATCTACGGCAACGCACACATAAAACACTTTTGATCTGTATAACGACCGGCATAAGAGCTAGTTTGCATTGTGAAGGATATCAAATTATTTGCGAGCAATTGAACAATGCAGTTTGGAACAGAGCGTTTATCTTATTCGTTTTGGGGTCAACCAGTTCAAGCGCCCACGCCCCCGGGCACCGGTGCGCGGCGAACAACTTGCTAACTAACTCTTAAAATAAATACTTCGCCTTTTATTACTTTGTCCATTCTTGCCACTCTGCAAGTGATGCTACATGAATTCTTTCATTATCAAGATCATGATCATCATCAGCCTCAGATATTGCTAAGCGTAAGCTGCCCTATATGGTGTGTTATATTTCACCCCGTCCTTGGCTATTCACATCCAGCTCCCACTAGCAACCTTTCGCCTATACTCATTCTTGCCAGATGATAAATAGTTAGCCTACACTGCATTTAGCCGTCTGCTATTTGGCGTTTAAACCAGTTCTTCATCAGAAATCTTCTTTCTTTCTTTCTTCTTTCTATATTTATTTCTGCAAATCTTAAAGTCACTTTTACGAGACAAAGTTTAACATTTTTTTTTAAACTAAATGGGGCTGGCTTTTCCTCTCTGAGGATCTCTGAGAAGAAACGTTGGAACAAACTCAGTGGTCATGGTCTCTTTTAAAGTCCAGATAATAGTAATATTAGATATGCGCGTTTAACAACGTAGGGCAACATCTAAACAGGCGTTTTGCAGAAAGAGCCATGCGTCTTTGAGTTGACCTGTCCTAACTGACGGCACGCATACATCAGTCATCGTGTAGCTCAACCATTTTTTAAGGAGTTCAACGACCCGTCACACGGCCATAGATCATAATTATGAAATACTCAAAAAAAGTGTCAAAAAACTATATTATAAATCCTCTACGAATTAAAACTTACCTATGTAAGTTAGTTTTAACCTACATAGGTTAGTCGAGGATTTCGTAATCGGTAGATTTTTATACCGTGAACCCGCGTTCATAGAGTATTAAGTAGGAAGTATTCTGAAACAAGTCCAAGAAAATTACCATTTACAGCGATAGGTCTCAGAACAATGTGTTCCGCTATGTGAGGCGTATGCTTAGGTGTCCAGCATTTAGCAGCTCCTCTAATGACTCTCCTATTAGGACAGGACTATATTGTCGTCTGCGAATCGCAAGTGCGAAATGTAATCGCCGCGCTATTTCCGTTTATGAAAGCAAGCTTTAATAAAATTTGATGTACTTAAATATCTATACAAATATAATAAAGCTGAAGAGTTTGTTTTTTTGTTTGTTTGCTTGAACGCGCTAATCTCAGGAACTACTGGGCCGATTTAAAAAATCTTTCAGTGTTAGATAGCCCGTTTATCGAGGAAGGCTATAGGCTATATATCATCAAGCTAAGACTAATAGGAGCGGAGTACAAATGAAAAATGTTGCAAAAACGGGAAAAAAGATTCCTTTTAAATACAGAAAAGCCGAGAAACCACGCGGGCGAGGCCATGGGCGGAAAGCTATTATTTATAAATTATAAGTAATATAACTAACTCATTAAGGAAACATCAGGTATTTCCCAGCAGAATTATACTTACTACAGTAATTTTATAGCTGAATCCTAATTAATATACGTGCTGCGGTTTTCCTTAGCTATGATGACCGAAATAAATTGTTTACTGTTTTGTACTAATTAACTAACCCGCACGGGGCAATGCAGAGCACCGCAACCATTATTCTTCAACTTATTTTTGTTTATTAGTTTTTAGCATTAAATATTGCGAAATGTTCACAAACTGAATTTTCTAATTCTTTAGTGAAAGAAAAATGTGTGCGATCGAATTTTTCTTTCTTCAAGCTCTTGCAACTTTTTTCGGGTTAGCTAAAGTTTTACTAACTTTTATTGATTTACAGTCTTTTTATTTTTTTTAGACCCAGTGGACACATTGATGATTCTGTAAAAACCACAAATCCAGACAAACTAACTGAATTGAATTGCAAAAATAATGACCTCTATTCAGTGACATACGCATACGTTATCAAACTTCGATCTGCATTGTCATGTAGTTAGGTTACTACTAATAATCGTAAAGCGGTAGGTGGTAGTCTGCATGTGTCCGGGGTAGTCTAAAATTGGTTAAATAGCAGACTTTGCGTGACCTTGGCACACTATTAACCGCAAGCACATACACTGGCCCAAATTAGAAAGTGCGCGAACGCAGTGCACCACGCGTCCACGCCATTGAGCCGGTGCGAACCGTGCGGTTATGTGACTATTGTGTGTAGGCGCTCTTTACTAGAAACATTGAACCGCATCTCCCCCACTGACATAATTATGACTATAAATAACCTAAAACAAATGTTTTATTCTTCGAACAATTAAATCAAACCGCGCGTATTCGTTGGTCCTATTATACGATCGCGTGTACGAAGAACATTTCGATAACAATTAATAACAAAAGAGATGATGGTACGAGTCAAGTAGGGCGCGGCCGCGACACACCGCCACGTCAGCAGTTCATTAGTCACAGCACCCACACCAGAGATGACCTACCAATGAAATATTCGCAAATCACAACTGATAGGATTCACTCAATAACCGAATCAATTGTAAAAGATGTTTCATAATACTCTTGTCCTTATCACAATTATAGGAAAATATTCAATTATAACTTACAATAGGTTGCAGGTATATAGAACCAGATTTATTTAAAAAAAACACTAAGTGGGTAGGGGTACAATTGTACAGATGTAGTTTAAACAGTAGTCACTAAGAATATGGCTTGTCTGTTTCGTGGCCGTCGCTCAGACACTCTCTTTGACTTATTGTCTATCAGGCAAAACTCAAGGAAAATTAATTCTTAATATTCCATGAGTCACATAATATGTCTCTCTGACATTATTAAAACACGCAACGAGGATGTCATCAGGTTTGTGTTATTTCTAATTAACATTAAATTTTCCTAATACCTTACGCGTCTGAGTCAGGATTTCGACAGAACTTTACAGTAAACAGCCGCAGCTGGAGTGATCGGTGAAAGTTGTCCCGTGAACTCGTGATGAAACCGCCGCGTCGACAGCTTTCAGATATCGTTACAGGTTAATAGTCGCTGAACAATGATTTATGTCTTGTGCCTTTACTGATGTGGGTTTTGTAAGACGAAAGCACAACAGGTGAGTTAGTTTGGCTTTTGAGAGCAATCCAACTTACAATGCTGTCACAATAATTAACAAATGAGAATAGAGTAGCAATAACACAACCCAAATAGCATTAAGGATTAGATTACTTTTGGTAGGTGAAACATTTTTTGAAATATTATAAGGGGATTTGAGCCATATAATACAGTTAATATAACTATAATTTGGTAAGGAAAAGTGCAGGCACAGAGTACGTATGATAACTTACAAGTAAAATGGGTAAGACGGTCAAGCAAGCAGGCTGTGTCGCCACTTCCATGACGATGTGTCGTGCCTGCTGACCTTTGCGTGGCCCACACCACACACCGCCCATACGATACCTACATACTAGTACCGGTATACTGTCTATATTGGGAGCGGCGTCCAGTCTTATATAATCGATCCCTTTGGTAATCGATGGCGGAGTCCGTGGTTGAATGGTCTTTGGTGGATATTATCATGATGGCAATATAGGTAGTTAAGTACTAAGTAGGTACTATACCAAACTTAAAAAAATTACGACCCATTTTAGGTATAGTGGAAAGAAAGAAAAAAAAACATTTATTGAATTAGAAGTAGATTGCAAGTAAATAATAAAAACTCTCGTAATACAAGCATTTAGCTTAGCACGAGGGGTTAACAAGAATACTAGTAATGTGTGACCCACATTACTAGTAAGCCTTTTTTAACAAAAAAAAAAAGCAGATTGACGTTTCAGACAGTCGATCATTACATAAAAGTAAATTAAAGTTCTTGTAGTGATACATTAAGTAGCACGTACTGCCCAGGGCGTGGAATCAATAGCACCCGAGCGAATGCAATCAGTGGCACAATGTCGGCTCCAGGCTGCGCCGGTGTCTGCCGAGCCTCTAAGCGGCATAGCGACACTGATCACAAACTTGTAATGAACGAGACAGAAAATACGTAATACATCAAATAAGATTTATCAGCTCATCTTGTGAAATCATCGAGTAGGTACAACTGCGTTTGGATGGATCCCATCTGTCTGCGAGTATCTTTGGTGTAATAACGTAGTAATACGCAGCTAATATCGCATGATATAAGCAGCAGATGTTGCTAATAATATGAGAACGTAAAGTTGACATAAATCGCAATACCTATGCCTTTATGAAATAGTGCAGGTTCAACCATTATCGTTGCGCTAAACGTCAAAGAATATAATTATATAGGTATGATCACGAAAGAGATAATTATCTCTTCCGTGGGTATGATATGTGGGTATGGTGGTAACAGCAAAGTAAGCCATGCAGCGGAGTTAAGTCTACGATCACGAAAGCTCCCATCAACCAATCAACCATGAAATTGAGATCCGTAAAGTCTAATGGAACTATTAGTTTGCTTATAAAAACTCTGTTTAAAATAACGTGCTCCAAAAATAACGGTAAAGTGAAATACTTATTTAACTAGTTTAGATAGAAGGACGGAGGTAGATACGTGAAAGACGGTCACTCACTGGTCACTGCTCAGAATTTATAAGCAAGACAGTACCTACGAACAATTAAGTATAACTTTGAACGCCGAAAAGGGCGCCGGTGTCGGCAGGTACACGACGATCTTACACAGACAGTATCTACGAATCTACAGGTAGCGTCTTCTTATTAAATGGCTAGCACACAAGAAGTTGAGAAAAGCGTGCAGAATGCGGAAAGCGATACTCGAGACGTGAATCATGCATGTGAAAGAATAAACGGAGACACGGTGACGTGGGAACCAAGTGTTATGAAAATAACAAGCTACTGTTACCCGTGTAACTGCAGGTAGCACTGCACTGTGCAGCACTCGCCAGCTTACAACTATAAACTCACCAAGTCAAGTCGTAATTTTATGTTAATTACCGTATTGATCCCTCAGGCTTGGAAGCCACGCTATAAACCCTATCGACTCGTTCTCATCCATCCTTGTGTCGATTGACGAAAAACGGTCTAGTGATGCCTCAAGTTGGTAAACTACCAACACTTTACGGTAGGAAATTGTGTTGTGCACAACATGCTAAATTACGGTATTCGGAAGCCGGAAGATTAGGTTGCAATTACAGTCTGTCTATCGGTTTATCTGGAGAAGGGCGGAAAAGTTACGAGGAATAATTTCTTTGTAAGGAACTGTTCTCCGCGGTTTTAATCGCGAAATCGAGCGAATCACAAGGGACTTTTTAAGGTAGCCCTTATCCAAGGTCTTTATTTGTTACCAACATTGTTTCAGTGGGAGGCAGGAAAAGCCTCCTTCTAATAAAAAATACTTGGAACTTTGAAAGGCTTAAAGTGAATAGTGAAGTCGAATGTAATACCACATAATTACGTTAGGCAAATTAAAATATAGAAGCATTACAGTCCCATTACATTATAGGAGAAATACAATACAATGTTGTAGAATGCAGCCCCACCGGCTGCACGACGCCGACTCATCACATCTGACCAGCTCGCTGCGTCACTCTGGGTTGGTTAATAATTTGAACTTGAACATAATTGAAATCTTTGTCTACACGAAACGAAATAAAATATACACACCAAAAATGTTGCGTTTTACAATAATGCCACTCTCAACTTCCCGAAAATCGGCCGAATTTCAATGACAACATGCTTTGAAATGTTTCAATTTCTCACTACACCGGTAGTATGCTTATAAAGCCAGGTATGATGTCACAATGGCCAAGTTATTATTGAGAAATGTAAGTGCGGAAAGGTCTCGGGCCGGCTGTCTGACACACACGTAACGGGTCGCATGAGTCAGGCCGAGCAGCACTGCACACTGGCAGGCGCACTGACCGCCGCCGTGCGGTTACACCGAGTTCAACTTAAAGTAAACATGTGTTAATCGCTCATATTATACAATTTAGAAACTTCCAACTATTAAGGAATATATGAAAAAGGTACATTCTTCTTTTATTTCTTCTGAAATTCGGTACGAGAAGGGATAGACTGATCTACGCTATGTAACAGTACCTACCTACCTAAATACAGGACGAACCGATCAGAACTGTCGACCATAGTAAACATTCAGTTGTTTACTAGTTGAACGACGGACTATATTTTCCTTAGGGTACAGAAATAATAGCATCCATTTTTCATGGCATACCTAGCTATTCTTCTGATCTAATTAATTATTCCTAATAGTTACTAATACTTTACTAGGTAGTGAAGTACCTTCCTGCATATTAGGGCTAATGACATACATTAAGTCGAATCGAGTAATGAGTATTTTAATGAAGTACGAATAATATAATATTTTAATTACATACTTACTTAATGTAAAACATGTAGGTAAGGGTTACTTCCATGAATAAAATAATATTATATATATGTAGGTATTGTGTGCAGGCCTGTCTGTGTCGCTGGTCGCTGGGGGGCGCAAGGTCGACGGCCGCGACGGACGCCCGCGACATGCGTCTTGCGCGCGCGCAGATGCCTATCAATTACTATCAATGCACGCATTGTAGTGCCCACCAATAAATAATATTCAATAATAAATTATCATTCAACAGTGCTAGCGTGTCAACAAGCTTCATTGAACCTTTATCTGACTTCTAGATGATCTCCCACTTTGACACAGGATTTGATGTTCTAACGTGAACCGTTTTTATCAAGTTTGAATTAACATTTAGTAGGTATTTATATTTACTCATTGTATTTATTTAATATAATATTATAATTACCATAGCAACATTTTTTGGATAATAACTCTAAAAGTAGGTACCTACCTACTTGACTAGCTATTGCCCTCAGTCGCAACTCAGCTCCTTTTTATACAAAAATTAGGTAGATCTCTACATATCCTTCCACAGCATTATATCTGGGTTTAGACGTGTAAAGATAACTGGAAAACAGACCAACTTACTTTCGCATTTATAATATGAATATGGATGGATTGTGACAGTTGATATCTTGGTGGGTAATACCTACACAACAACGGTGTGCCACGTACAATATCATGGAGCATGTCAGTCGGCCGCTTCGCATCGCGACTATTTCTATGCATCCGCTGCGGCGCTGCGCGACCTACTCAAGGCTGGCACTTGTGCTGACCCCATATTATTCTACGCTACGCAACTAAAAATTTCTGTTAATGAAACAGACTGATGCACCATTGCGTCGCATCATCCTCGGTACCATACACGTAGGTAGTGGTAGTGTGAGACCACCAATTGTAGGTACCTACTACTTAATGTAACGTTTATTTTGATGTACATACCATCAAGCCTGTATTCCCCGCAGTTTTAGGCAGAGGTGTACTAATGTATATAAACCCACACTTCGCCGGTATGTTTAGGTTCCATGTAATAAGGGGCGACTTGTTTCTGCACTGCCTTGCTGCTATGCTACGCTATAGGTCCTGGGTTCGATTCCCTGGTTGAGCAGTGTTGTTGGGTTGTTTTATAAAATTCTTAGTTAGTAGGTACCTACCTACCTAGAAACTCGGAGTTTGGATCAGTGTTCTGTAAATGGCAATAGGCTCGCCCCCTACCACATACCGGCGACTTGTGGGGATAAATCGGTAACTCCTCTGCCTAACCTTCGAGAATACAGGTGTAATGGTATAAGATATTACATGGTATGTATTGTTATGCTGCAAAATACGCGCTTAGTCGTGGAGTTGCGGAAAATAGCCCGCTATACTATACCATATGCTGCTAGTCCATACAGAACCCACATTATGTGTGGTCCAGCCTTTATGCATTACTAGGTTCTTTGATCTTTACTCTTTCTGTTACGTTATATCTTCCAGGTAGGTACATAAATTACACATTAGCTATAGGTACCACATTATTTACAAACATGCTTGAAAATGAAAATCAATCATCAGGCAATTACGAATTGTCGTTATGTTAAGACTATTGTTATTCTAGCTATTCATGTAAACCTCTACACAACACATAATACTAATTATGTGTCACACAAACACTGATAAAACTTTCATTATGTTTACATTTCTCATCATGAGTAATGCTAGTATCAGCAGCTGGTCACTAGGTGATTAACAAGTACCATAATAATGAGTAGTGTTCATCAGGTAATCATTCGCTTTCATATTTATCAATATTATATCATGCACTTCTATTAGGTATTTGTTATTTGAATTGTCAATGAGATATTTTCCTAGAATTTTATTATTGTTTTTGTTACCTTTGGTCTTTAAATAAACACATACATACCCAAATAATTTCTTTAAAATAGTTATGCTTATTATTACAATAATAATATCTCATCATTCTAAGGTATTATTAAAATTTTGTCAAAAGTGATTATAGTGTAAATAATGGTATGTTTCTTATACATTTGTGTAGGGAACAACTTTGGTAACCAGCATGCATTGTTCCCAGCCCTATGTGCTGCATCACCATTGTACTTATGACCCTCCCATTGTATGGAAATTTAGTAGGTATTCTAGACAGATATATGTATTTAGATTGTAGAACAATTTATTAGGATTAAACTTAAGAAAAATTTTTAAAGAAGGATTTAGGATTATAGTATTGTTGTTACTTAATGTAAACGAATTACATAAACCAATTAATTCAACCAAGTGTGTAATGGCTCGGCGCTCAAGAACAATAAACTTTGCACTAAGTGTAATTTGGCATCAAAACAATAAAATATAAGGTAAAAAATACATTTTTGTGGGGTCTTTGCAGTAGGGAAAGAGCATGAATCTTAAAACTTGTTGAGATGTTTTTCTTATCAAGCTGAATTACAGACAACAGAATCTATTGTTTTTGTGTTCTGCGCTGGGTCCTAAATATAAAGCAATAGCGGTGACAGTCATAATCATGCATGTGTACCAAACATAAAAAATTATGTGATATTGAGTGAGACTTTAAATTACAACCGGGTAAATAAGGGTCAGAGTAACGTCTACCTACAATATGTTTAGCTGAGCTGAAATTAGTAGACTGCTTCATCCCGAAACCTAATTATAAGATTAGACTGATATGTAGTATAATAAGTTTGCAGGTGTTGCTTACCTTCAGGGTAGGCCTGTTTATTGGCGATGGCGTCGATGACGACGTGCGTGGAGTTGTAGAGCGGTCCCATGGCGCGCATGTCGAACTCCACGCTGGCCTTATACGTCACGTTGATCACGGGCTCCGAGTAGTTCACCTCCACCAGCACCATCTCGTCGGAAACCTCCCGCATCATACTTCGTGTGATGTCGTTCATGTTGTGCCCAATCTCCGCCGCCGCGCCACTCCACCATACCGCCGACATACAGGCACACAACACCACTTTCCACATCTTGGCCGTCTTCGAGACCATCTCAAACAACTATCATAGCTGACACGATACACACGAAACACCAGAAACTAATAGATGCACACACACACTTTTTATCGTTCAATTGTGGGTAAACTCTCTGTTTGCACAACAAACTTTGAGATACCCGTTTGCTAAACATAAACAGTCGAATGGGGTCGATAATCACTTGGTAATGATACTAAAAAACTACAAAGAGTAATAGTTGAACTAAATTAAATCGTCTTACAGTTAATTCAATATCTACGCTTTAAGTTAAGATTCACATATTTAAGAAAATATGTTTTATTTCAAGGTACAAGATAAAACAGTCGACGAAACAAGTCGGTCGATAAAAAGATAGGGATTGTAACAACGAACTTGGCGGCGAACGAACGCCGAATGAACGATTGATTGATTTTACAACCGTTGGCGCTGGTTGTTGCTGTTGGCAGTCAGAGAATGAAACTGAAATTAATGTCAACGACCGTTACCGACCGAATCGGAAGAACCGGACCGATTTGGAACAGTTCGGTCTTTCCTTGTGTTGCCATAAATAAATTTTATTTCTACAATAGCATTTTTTTTTGTTTCTTTTCCATAAAGAATAGGTTATGCTGGCTTACGCTTAACGTCTATCACACCAGATGTAAAGCGATGATGTTAATGATAGAGCACACATGAGCATGACTCGTGATTTGTAGACTTCCAGATTATGTGCGAGACTGGAAACACCGAATTAGGCTTTTCCAATAGAGATGGGTAGCTCGCGAATGAGAGATAAAAGCTAGCTCTTTGTTTCCAATCTAGCTCTCACTCACTCACTCACTGAGAGACTAGCTCTCCGGCTCAATTAGTTCAATGAATCTTCACTGTAAATCGATCTTTATTTTTATGGAGACAAAGTAAAAAATGCTTTATCATATTTACTTATCTAGCTCTTCGCATCAATTAGCTCAGTGGGTCTTCATTGTAAATTGATCTTTATTTTTATGGAGACAAAGTCGAAAATGCTTTGTCATATTTACATATCTAGCTCTCCTGATCAATTAGTTCAATGGATCTTAATTGTAAATTGATCTTTATTTTTATAGAGACAAAGTAGAAAATGCTTTAGCATTTTAACATATCTAGCTCGTTGATCGCTCACATGTTGTATTGAGAGGGAATGTAAGTATATCTTTCACTCACTGAATAACACATTGACTCAGGAATTGAGCTAAATGAGTTAAAGAGCTAAAAGAGTGATATATATCTTTTGATTGAAAGAGTTATATCTCTCTTTTCTTTTCATTGAGCGATTTCTCGCATCGCTATTTTCCAATATCTGTCTGTACGAGAAAGGACTACGTAGGTTAGCTTAGCAGAAAGGATAAAAATTATTATTTAATTATATAATTTAGTAACGTTGACTTAAACTTTTGTTATACTTGCGTCTTTATGAAATAATGTACTACTTCTTCCATAACGCATATTTTTCTTGGAAATTCACTTGGTTTCTATTCATTTCTTAACGACATCTACATATCATCAATTCCAAAGTGTAAAAAAGTTTTAACACACTTATCTTAAATATCTACTATCTACTATTTCTTCAAGATAATCAAAGTAGGTAGTTGCCATCAAGTTAAGAAGCCACATGGTAGAAAAAAACTATTTATCTCCACAGAACAATTAACTGAATTGCTTTCGTGTTTGTTTTTGCTTGTGCAAATCAGAGAATAGAATTACGTCACACTACCAAAAATAATCTAAAATTACTACTAATCTCTATATTCAATTACCGATGATTTGATTTGATTGCTTAAATATCTCTGTATTAATACATGAAGAAAATATTTTATATGTACTCACTTTTAAGGACATTGTGGCAACTCCATTTAACTGAATGAATCTGAATGAAGCCTGATCGTCTCACTTTAGGCGCCAAATTCAAATTATTTTTGGTTTTGCGCAAATTGTACGTCTTTATACCATTCTAGGTTCATGGCAATAGAAATTGCGACATTAACTATAACAAATTTTCTGATAAATAAATAGAATCAGTCAGAGGTCAGTAGATACGCACGGCAACACATCAAGCTATACAAATCCAGTACCGGCTGGTCTTGAATGGTGCCTAACAATGGAAGGTTAGTCTAAACTGTTTTGTACAGCTGGATGTGTAGCCGTGTGTATGTTCACTCCTCACTTCAAAATAATAATTTTATTCTGAGGTGCACTCATGCAATGACCTATATTTACTATAGATATCAGTAGAATCTGCGCTAGAATGACCAGTCACAGAAGACGAACCCTGGGGATATTATTACGACTGACTATCCATTAATTATACCAAAAACTATCTAACTAACTAGCAATAACGTCCTCAGGCAAACGACAAATCTTTCCTTCTTTTTATTCTGTGTGTGTTTGACACGAAGGTATCGGAAAATTAGAAGAAAAACTAGTAAGGGCCTCAGTGTGATCGGTCCACACTAGTTTTTCTGATTATTCTTTCTGTAGAGAAAAGTGCTCAATTGATTGTGGAGAAGCCATTTGAGATGTTAGACACACCTATCCATCAGAAACGTATGTAGCGACATCTAGCGCGCTACGTGGAACTACGTCGTTCAAATCCTGAATCGCGCAAGTCAAGTTACCGCGCGATTAGAGTATATACAACCGCCTGACATCAACCGTCGGGCCGTAGCCCGCCAGGCAAAAACACCTGCCTGGTTGGAGGATCCTCCCTTTGGTTGGAGGGGAAATACATCTCGCCTCTCTAAACGTACAATAGATGGTAACAAAATAACGTGATAAGTATAGGTTACTTTAGTACTTAATACTTATCTATGGCATATCATGTATAGTATAAAGTATGTACAACATTTATGCGCCTAGTGCCTATGTTGTCAGCAACAAGACACTGTTTGACGACTACTTCGGCAAGTTTAGCTACAGGGCAGAACTCTGCAGAAGTTGCAGAATAGTTATTGTTGGGCATGAACTTACTCAGCGTTACTACCAAGTAAATTATGAACCTAATCTTTATCGTACTAAGTGCCAAATGGCCGGCCTAATGCGGGTTGACACGTATTATTAATTCGTAGGTTGACTCACTTCAAATGCCGTCAAGTCTCAATTGTGCAGATTTCCTCACGATGTTTTCTTTCTTCGAGATCATTATTACCTAAAAAGTACGAACATGAGGTACGTGCCTTGAATTCGAGCTCAAAACCTTTATAGTTATATCACTCGGTTATCATTGTTTTATTCAACATTATTCTTAAATATATATTTTTAAAATAAAATAGCAATTATGCTTTTATTTTGTAACTTACGTATATTCTAGAAAGTTATTAACAGACCTTAAATTAAATTTCTATTTTAAATCAACGGTGCTTATAGGACTAGGTAATAGTTCTAGTTATAGCTAAACTATAACTGATCAGCAGACAATAACAATCATTACATTGTTGTAATGAACTTTTATTCTTATTAACGAAATAAAAAGTCCCCATTTGTTTATTTTTCAAGTGAATGCTGTCCATTAGTGTTAGTGGCAGCGGTCACAGTCCCTGTCGGGCGCCAGCAGCGCGGCGCTGTCGTCACAGCGGTGGCCGACGCTGGCCAGTGCCTCGGCCGCGCTGGTGGCGCTTAGAGCTGCTCGCTCGACGCCCTTCAACATCTCGAACTTGGGCAATAACTCGTCGTTCACGTTGTATATTATAAACTTCTGGTCATCCGACTTAAATTTCTTTATCAGACGTTCTAGCATCTGCAGAATAAAAAAAATAACGATAAATTGACAATTTTAATAGTTACCGCTAAGATTAGATTTGGAAGATTCTTAATATAATTACGTAGTAACAATCCTTTTAATATTCATTTACAATCTTTTCCGAAATTAAATTCTTGACGCCCTCGTGAAAAGCTGTGATACTTACTCGTTGCAGATAATATTAGTTCGTTCCTATTCGTTCATTATTAGTTCAAATTGTTGTCTTCTATATTGATCTAATTAACTATCATGGTACTCCGACCAATCAATTATTTACATGAGAAATATCATGGCTTGGTCATATTTTTGGATCGAGGCAACTTTGGCTTGGTCCAAAAATATTACTAAGCCATAGCCAGGTAAATTTTATGGTTTGGTTGGTATGGTTGGTTTATAGGGCGTCATTGGCAATGAACTCGCAACAGCGGGGGTCGCGGCCGCGGTACCTACGCAGCAGGGTCCTGAACCCTTCTGTGGAATACCAAAAGCCCAGGCTCAAAAACCCTCACTGATTCAAGTTTCGAGACTTCTTAAAAGTGTTATGAGCTCGTGAGACTTGAACTTCCATTATTATGTATTAAATATTACTCATTTAATGTTGGGTGTTGCAGAAGACACATAAAAGTAGAATAAATGCTGTGGAAATGTGTTCCTTGCGTAGTATGTGCGGTGTAACTAGGAATGATAGTCTGAAAAATAGTGTGCTAAGACAACGTCGCGGATTGAAATATGATATCACTGCGGGAGGAATTGGGAATGTTTTTACCTTTAAACGCTGATCATGCATTAATGAACGTAGATGAAGCGAAAGTAGAGTGCCAGGATCGTAGTAAGTGGTAATTGATAGTCTCTGCCTACCCCCATGGAAGTCGAGCGTGACAAAAATAGTGTATAGGTATGATATGAAGTGTACCTGCAT